>LXGU01000011.1:0-274778 GCA_001640685.1 Catunica adiposa
TGCGGAAAGCTCATATATAGGCCGTACAGACGGCCCTACACTCTGCCGGGTACCCATTTGTGGAAGCCTGGCGTCATAAGTCTCCTCGGTAGCATAGCAGACGTAAATTAATAAACAAGCCAATCAAATTGACGAATTTGGGATAGCCTAATATACATACCATCTTAGTTGTCTATGTCGCTTGCCTACCAACGCATACCTTGCTGTTCTCTTCTTAAGATTGATAACATATTCACAGTACTATTCAGAATGTTGCACACTCTAGCAAAGTAGATAAAGTTCCATGACAGTCATGGGTATTTTTAAGACATTAACAAACATTCCCACCTAGAATTCAACTAATCAATCAACTCATCCCAACTCATCTATGTTTGCGAATACTCGTTCATTCCCACCCCCTTCTCAAGTCTCTTGCAAGCAAATGATATCATATCTTCATCCTCCACCTGGGTGCAACCGTAAAAACAATAAAATAACAAGTTTAGCTCAGTGGTGACATGAAACAGAAAAAGCAAAAAGAAAACATATAAAAAAAGAAAAACCCAAAGACAACATGAAAACACGAATGGATGGCTGATGGTACAGAACTGCCAGCAGGACCTCTAGTCAGCCTAGGCTTCAATCGAATCATGCCTGACACTCCGTGCATGGCGGCAACCCACAACGCAGCCATCTCTCGCAACCTTTACTACCTTTGATGGTCTTTGTTCCTGGGCCACGGCATGCTCGTGATGCTACAGAGTAGCAGCCCCAGGTGAACAATGACCTTATGTCTGAATATAAAAACAGAAACATCCTCAGAACAAAAGAGAGAGATCATCGTCATGCCCGCGGCTCACTCATACAGCTCCCAAGGATCAAAGTCGTCCCCCCTCATGAGTGGCTTGGTAAATGTGCCAGAGCCCGAGCCATCATTACTGTTGCCATTCGGCCCTTCCACATACGCAGGGGAAAACTCATCTCGGAATTCGACATTCAGTCAAATCTCCTCCTCATCCACAAGCTCAGACGGCTTGAGGAGACCACCAACCTTGGTACGACGCTCATAGTCGGCAGCCTTAGCCTCGCGATCCTGCTGTTCCTTCTCAAAGGCGAACAGTTCCGCGTTGTCGCTAGCAAACTCCTTTAGAGAGATCAGGAAATCACGCAGGCTCAACCGGAAGCGGTCGTACTGAGTGTTGAAGGCGAAGATAGCCTCAACAAAAGTCTGGATTTGTGGACTACAATTATAACACGTTAGTATACATATTTAGTTGATACCGTACCAAAAGGGAACTTACGGCTGGAGGTTCGTGAAAGCATTGCGAAGCAGCTGGGAGATGAAGGTCGACAAAAACTCGTGGTTGCTCGTGCCAGTAGGAGCCTGGTCGGCAGTGTAAATGGGACCTTGAATCTTGGGCTGGGTGTTATCCGCAGGCTTAACAAAGTACATCATGCGCATGAGAATCATGGCCTGAGTCTTAAATCCGGCCTTGTGATCAGAGTCGGTAATGACGAAGAAAACATCTTGAAGGATCGAGATGAAGAACTGCTGGAAGAACAGGTTCGAAGTTGATACATCAGTCTCCGCAATGTTGTTAATGAGCTCGAGGCACATGTTGAGACCGGCAGCCTCGACATCACGGTTGTCATGCTTGAATGCCCACGAGCAAGAGTCAATGACAAACTTAAACTGGCGGTTGTCCAGCTTGAGCAGAGCTGCAAAATTGGTCAGTAGGTAGTCATTGATAGAATATGAATAGGTTTGACTTACCAGGGAAACACTTCAAGTTAATGGCACGCAGCAGATTGAAGAACTCAACACGGTGCTCGGGGAACTCAGAGAAATCCTTGTTGATCATCTCCAAAGTGCACTCGAACACATTCTGCATGATGATGGGAATTTGGTCCTCCATGAGAGACTGTAGCGATTGAGGTTAGAATATTGAAATGGCAAAACAGAGAAATTAAGTAAACTTACGCCAAGCTTGGTGATGATCACCGACATGGCCTTCAGAACCTCGGCATCACGGGCACCGGGCACATTGGTGTTGTAGTCAGTAAGGACAGACTCCAGAAGAGGAGGGACCATCTGCTGACGGACTGCATTAAGGTCCTCAGCTTTGTCGACGTAGGTCTCAATAAGCTTAAGAATCTCCTTCTTGATCGTACGCAGGCCACGGACCTTGGGCATCTTGGTAGCAATTTCGCCCTCGCTGGCGACAGCATCGGAGATTAATCCACTAGTGGCACGGTACATCTGAAGCATGTCGCTGTAGATACGTCCAACCTGAGGGTAAAAGTAGGTACCTATGGAGGTGCAGGCGGAGACGTTGGTCTTCATGATGTTGCCAATAATCTTGATGGTCTCAGAGTCCTGAAGAATACCAGGGTTTAGGTTGGCCTGTTTGATGATCTCATCCCAGGCAATATTGGGAAGAGACATCAGAGAAGCCAAAAGGTGTTCCTGCGCATTCTTGTTGCCCTGCGCAGCAACCATGTAGCCACAGGCCTCATAAAAGGTGTGAACCTGTTGGGGAGTCAAGTCGCAGGTGATGTTGTTCATGTTGGCAACGATCTCCGAAATAAACGGCTCCTGCTCAGTAGGCTGAAGTGCAACAAAGTGGCGACGGCACTGCTTAGCGATCTTGATAAAAGTATCGCAAGCCATGTCTTGAACACCCTCGTGCGACTCGTGCATAAACTCAAAAAGCTTGTTGACGACAGTCTTCAAGAACTTCCAGTGAGCCTTCAGGAAACGGGGGTACTGGCCAACAATGTACATGATGTTGGAAGCGACAACGGCCTTGTTATCCTTGCCTCTCTTCATCTCAGTCAGACCCAAAAGATCCTTGATTACAGTCACTAAGAATCTCTTCTCAGATTCTTCGTTCATGGCAAGAGAAATAGAACCAATAGCCCAGCAGAGGACGTTGCAGTTGTGCCACGACCACTGAGAGCCATCAACTTGCTTAGCAAGCTTCTCAGTCATGATGTTTTCGGTGTCCACAACATCAAGGTGAGTCAAGTAGACCAGGCACTCGCGAATAGTCTTGTAAAGCTGAACAGTGTCAGACTCCTTGACAAATTCACGGACGATTTCACCCTCGTCATTCTCGACGATAAGAACTTCCTCGGGACGAACCATGTTCTCAATCATGACAACACGGAGGTTGGACAGGACCTCGGTGTACTTGTGCTTGCGGAGAGGGTAATCGGCCAACAGAGTAGGGTCCCGGGCCCCGCCAGTGGGGATGCTACCCCCTGAAAGCGCCAACATCGGGTTAGAGTCAGTGACGGGGAGAGCCTGCATCTCATCGTAAAGCTCCTGGACAAGCTTCAGCCAGTAATCTAGGCAGATCTTGAACAGTTCACGATCCTCAATCTGAGATATCCGGATGAGATAGAAGTGACCATGAGTCAAGAAATCCCGGTTTGGCAGTTTCTCAATCAAGTTGAGATGCATGCTAAAAAAGTTGCACAGGAAAAGGGCCAGATTTTGGATGAATTCCTGGTCTCTACTGTTGCTCTGAGGATAGGTGACGCGCAGGTCCAGATTGAGAGGGATCAGGTTCGCAATTGTAGTGAGAACTTCGGTAAACATCTTGACCAACGCCTCATCGTAGTTGGCGGGACCACCGGTGTTATTTGGAAAGATTCCAGTACTAGTGGTAGTCTGAAGGCCACCAATCTCAGTGAGAACCTGCAAAGTGATGTTGCGGAATTCGGGCGTCTCCAAGAACCGAGAGCGCAGAGTTTCGATCAGGTTGGTCTCAAAGATGTAGCCGAGAGGAATCCAGTTACAGAAGCGAAGAAGAGTTTCCAGAGTGGCCTTGATTAAAGAGACAGAGTTGGTATTCTCCAGAATCTCCTGGCATAGTTGGAAGATCTGGGAGAACTCGGCGCACATAGTCGTCTTCAGATTGCGGGTCTTGGCGGAAGTCATTTGGTCGGCAGAGTAGTCGAAAACCTCCTCGGACAAAAGGCGCAGGATGATCATGTTGTTCTCGCAGACTGACAAGCTCTTGCGGCAAGCCTGGATGATCTCGTTGATGAAGGTGGGCCAGTTGTGAGGCCATTCTTGCTTGAGAATAGAAACCAGTACAAGGTTAAGCTTGTTGAGGAGAGTTTTGGAGTTCTTGAGTTCCTCTTCAGAGCTAGAGCACTTGAGGATGAATTCGACAATGAAGTTACGAATGCCTAATACGCATATGTTGGTTAGAGGCTAGTTCTCGAGGTGGGAAAAGAATTTAACTTACCAAGACATTGCTCACGAGGCAGGACCTTCCAGCGCGTCATGATGACATTGTCAAGGACCTGAAGACCAAGGACTGGTATATGTTAGCGCGAGACCTAGACAACTGGCAGGAGGGTGCATGTGTGTTCTGGTGGTGGTGATAGGGTGGCAAGACTCTTTGCGACACGGGCTTCGAGTAATTTCATGACGGCATGCCGATAGTTTTCAGGCTACGGGGGCGGGTAATAAAAGTTGGCGGCTGGTGATTAATATGACGATTGTATGGGGGGTCCGTACACTTGGTCGGGGGGTAGGTCGCTTCCGACAGAATCTGGTCGACAAGAAGCCAAGCATCGGGGTCCTCCTTGAACTGTAGATATCGAAAAGAATGGGTTAGTTAAACCGCAAGATAACACCAATGGCATGGTGGCGTTGAAGGCGCATAATAACGAGTAGTACTAACCTGGTTCAAAGTATCATTGGCTTGCTTTTGCTGTAGGCGATTATCGCAAAGTCTATGGTTAGCAACTCTGTTTGGCGCTTCCTAAAGCTTCGATTTGCAATTGACCGTGAGCACAGTCTAGCTTAGAGAAATTCCGTACCTGTTCACCTCTACCTTCGTAGAAGGTCTGGACACACGCGTCCAGCTCAGGTACTGTGGGCATTTCTTTGGCGACGGGGGAGGTTGTTGATGTGTATAGCGGAAGATAGATCGAAGAACAGCCCGGGGCGCACGGCTGGCTGGAAAGAAAAGTCAAAAGAAGTCGAAGAATGAGATCCTAGGTTTTGGCTGTGGTGGATGAGGAGAAGAAAACTAGCACGGGCGGGGTTTAGGAAGCCACTGGCAAACTGGACTTGGACTGGACTGGGTTGGCTATGGCACTTTGCACTTGCAGGCGACACAACGAGATTCCCAAGTAAATAAAAGCCTGCGAAGCTAAATGTCTTGACGACGTCGAAATTTTTTGTATGACGTGAATCGGGCTAAAAGTAAGGCAGGATAGTTAAGTTCTGCGATCTCAAATGATGTCTAGACGTCTGGTTAACTTTGGTCCTGGAGTTGTGATGGGAGAGCAGACAAGACAAAGTGAAAGATTGGCTGGACGGAAGTCAACGTATGGTGTTGACGGTACGTGGAAAGGGTAAATTACAGCGGCTGGTTGAGCGCATATGGGGGCGCCTAAGCCTAGTCTTCACTAGATGGGGCTGCTGTACATTAAGTGTAAACAGCCTGCTCTGTAAGTTCAAGGTGCGGGAGGAGGCGCTGTAGGTAGGTACAGGCGCGACTAACTAGTAAAAATCGTAATAACTTTAATGATAGCTACCAAGCTTGCTACTAGTAGCTGTCAAAATACTATGATATTACAAATACAGCTATTTCCCAGGTCCCTATCTATGACAACCATCTGACAGTGTTAACATAGATATTACAGGTTTTCAGAGTGAGGGAGGCCTGTCACTATTTCGAGGTTTACACGCTTGGTCTGCTGCAACACTCAATTCAAAAAAAAATGCACGTCTTACTCCCTGCTAAAAAATGGTGGGGCGAAGGTCAGTTGCTACTATTTACAAGGACCTTCCTTCTCACTCGCGGTCTCAAAACCAAAACTACCACTACTGCTACTGCTACTGCTACTGCCACCCACGACGTCTTTATTGTCTATACTAGTTGCCTTGCGCAACGAATCCACATTGGGCTCTTCTTTTTTTCTCGCTTAGTCAACAGAGGTTTCTCCTTGGCCAGCAAGTACCGGAATCTATCCACTTCTGCCAGCCCTCCTCCTAACCCCAAAGGAAGCTTCGACCACACTACCTGGAAGTGCCCCGCCTTGACAGGTACCAGAGCATCCCACTTGTCTGCAAAGGAAGACCGCCATTGCTTGTCTCTTTTGTATGCAAACAAAATTTATATAATTACTATTAAAGACAGCGCAGTAATATCTGCAATTTAAGCAGCCGCAGGCCTTCAACTAGGTAGAAAGCTTCTTGCTTCATTCGGCTGGATGTAAATAGCTCGTGGAGCTATTTTCCCTCCACATTCTCCTATAGCGATAGTGCTAACGACCAGACTGCTTGATTATTCTATGATGATAGAAGGCATGAAAGGCATTCATTCACATGTACCGATTCTACCAGGTCCCACACGCCGCACGCGTCTATCGTGTCCTTAGTCCTGTCCAACCTATCACAAAGGGCAGAAAAATAATTATACCAATTTTCCAGCCACGCCGGAATCCGCTTCGGGCGGGCTTCATGCCTCGGTGCATATACCCCACTTTTACCGATCATTCGATGGGTTTCTATCACGGTGGTGTATCTAGCCTGAATTGGTCAAAGAAACAACCGAAAACGTAGTATTTTTAATCATTAAATATCAACTATTTTCATTAAAGATAATTAATTCCTGTAATTTGTATTTGAGTATTAGGTATAGGGACTAATGATGCTTCTACTTTTGGTATCACCACAAGGGTTTGGCTGTTCTGTGGAGCATTCCAGCGCTACGCCTTCAGGGTGGTTAATATCCCCTCTCAGGCTGTACAGGTTACACCTTGTGGACTTTTCTAAGGCCTTTTTCGGAAGCGTCATCCCACACCTGGCTTCATGCCTTGTAACCCAAAGAAATCAGGTTATCCTTCAGAGCATTGAGCGCCTTGTCAATATCGCCACGCTCAGGGTTAAGCTAAATTCTCATGTTAGCATCCAAAATAGTGCTGCAGATTTGCAAAATTGACTTACAGCGCTGACGCCCATGTGGCCGAAACGGATATACTTGGGAGCAATCTCCTTGTGGACGCCACCAGCGAAAATAACGCCAGCCTTGCTCAGAGCGGGAAGGATATCGGTAGCCTTAACGTTCTCAGGAAGGTAGACGGCGGTCATGCCATGGGCCTGCTCCTCGAGCTTAGAAGCAATCTGCTTGAGACCCAGATCGGCAACGAACTTCTTGATGCGATCAGAGGTTGCAGTGTGGCCGGCAAAGCGCTCGGATAATGGCTTGGCCAGAATCAGGGTAAGGGCGGTGTTCAAGGCGTGAATGAGCTGAGGAGACGGAGTAGCAAAGTATGAGGGCTTCTTGGCCTCGTAGTTTCTCATAACTAAAACGTCAGTGGTTAGTAAGACCCGCAATGCTATTTACGCGTATCATAACTTACTAGGGAGCCAATTCTTCATGGAAGCGAAATAAGAAGCGGGAGGGGTCTTCCGGGACTCAAAGGCCTTGATAGCACGACCAGAGAACATGGAGATAGAGAGACCGGCAGGGCAGCCGATGGCCTTCTGACTGGCGGTGACAACTCCATCTAGACCCCACGCATCAAAATCAATCTCCTCACAAGCAACACTGCAAACACCATCGACAATAATCAGAGACTCGGGGGAAACCTTGTGGACCAGAGCAGCCAGGTTCTTAAGCTCGCTAAGAACACCAGTAGAGGTATCTACATGAGTAACTGTCACAACCTTGTACTTCTTCTCAGAGAGCGCCTTCTCGATTTCAGGAAGCTGAGGCTTGGTGCCAATGGCGGCCTTCAAGAGAGTCACATTGGCGCCATAGGTAGTCAGACAATCGGCGAAACCATCACTAAAGTATCCACTCTGGAGAACCAAGACGTCCTCACCAGCCTCCACAAGGTTGGCAGAAACAAGATCCCAGCCGAGAGTACCAGAGCCAGAGAGAATGAAGGGCTGAGCAGTGGGATCGGTGGTCTGGAAGAGCTTGCGGGTCATGGTGAGAGTTTCACCGAAAGTAGCGACAAAGTCGGGAGCAGTGTGGCCTTGACTGTTTGTGATGGTCGTGTTAGCATGTTTTGGAGGCATATTTCGAAAGCTTAGGGATGCGTATATAATATTTCGTACCTCCAGTGGCTCATCGAATTCAACACGGCATCGTCAAATTCGATGGGGCCCGGAATGAGCAGAGTAGGGTGAGGAGGTTGAGTCGACATTTTGCGGTGATTTTTCTGTACTTGGTTATAATTGTTAGTTTTTGTTATTAGACAGCGTTAACTGCACATAAATCTGGTGATCCTTCACTTCTCCCACAGATCGTCATCAACTATGACCTCACACATTAAGCTCAGATCACATCTGAAACGGTGCGGGGTCTTTCAAAAACATTGGCAGCTATCACACAAGCTGTCAAATGCTCTCGACCACCAAAGATACAGGAGTTATCACTTACCTGAGAGAAATATGGATAAGAAGAAGATGAAGATAGACCGAGTGGCAAAATAAGCGGATGCGAACTGGAATATAAAGAATATTGGATCTCCTGGCACTTGAAGCTACGGACTCCCGAAGTGGGACCCCGCGATAACAATGCTCTTGCTATATTCAACATTATACAATACGTAGGTTACCTGTAAATATGGGCGTAATACTGCATCAAGTGCCTGATGGGGAACTAATACTTCTCGACTGCAGGGCACTAAGAGCGCTATGGTGGATTCAAGGTGCTGTTATAATTGGCTCGTTAAGGATGCGGATCTTGAAGTCAGGAGCCCGGCGCATGCCGTTAGTAATGAGAACTAACACAACGAATGAAGTAGTTGAGCTTTAATTCTAGCAACAAGAATAATGGTTTCTGATTTGAACGGGTACATACAAGGCTACTATAATTTTTTCAAATATCGCGAGGCTTTGGGTCAGATTCAAGGAGGCTATCCGCTCCAAATTCCGCCCTCGGATGAAGGGCAGCCATGATAGCCATCTTCCCGGTGGCCGCGGCTCATGACCATGCCGCATAACCACACCACGACCATAAAGAACTCCAAACTCAATGGCATGTTCCCGCGGGGTTCTACATAATAAAGATGCTATCTCTATGTCTAGGTGCAAACTCTTCACCACGCGAGACGCTCCTTGATCGTCGCCTCATGCGCAAAGCACCAATTGCCATCAGTATCTTTATCCGTATATTCTCGATGATACTTCTATTACTCGATTAGATTTGATCAAAGGCGTCATTTTGTCTAGATTAAGTACAACCTGGAGCTTCATATGCAGGATGGTGCCATGAACCAAGGTGGGGCACATGAAGCTTGATGCAGGGTTGTTTGCTATAGCGGTGATTGCGTAGGCTTACAGCGCTACTAAGAGGTTGGGCAGTCGCTATTGGTGAGATTAGCATCTTAATCGTCAGTTTGATGCGCAAAAAATCGGCAAAGTGACGTCGTTGTAGATATTACCAACGTCAAGAGTCTATTCAATCGACACAATTACTGCCTCAACATATCCAAATCACCCAATTCAGATCGCATATAATTTCTTTAATCGCCAAACCCCCTCTTTACCACTGCAAAGACCCCGGCCTGCCAGGCGCCAACCTACCCAGCCCTTCCTTCCTAATTGTACCCATCCCTCACTTACCAGCCCGCTCACTGTCAAACGACTTTCGAGCTCTGACGTCGCCCTCACAACTTCAAGACCCAACCTGTCGCAAACTCACAAACCCGCAAAATCGGCAAACCAACACTACATAGCATACCCGGATCTCCCGCACCCTCCGCCAATCACTATGGCATTCCTAATTCTTGTCATCGGAGACATGCACATCCCCGATCGTGCCCTCGACATCCCCGCCAAGGTCCGTATCTCTCACCGCTCTGCCCCGCTCCGTCCGTTATAGATACCCAACTAACCTAAATGGCCCCCAACAGTTCAAGAAACTTCTCTCACCCGGAAAAATCTCCCAAACGCTCTGTCTCGGCAATCTCACCGATAAAACAACCTATGAATACCTCCGCAACATCTCCCCTGACCTTAAGATTGTGAAAGGCCGCTTCGACGTCGAGGCTACCTCTCTCCCGCTCACTCAAGTAGTCACGCATGGCTCATTGCGCATCGGGTTCCTGGAAGGCTTTACGCTGGTGTCAAATGAACCGGATATCCTGTTGGCTGAGGCAAGCAAGTTGGATGTCGATGTCTTGTGCTGGGGAGGTACCCATCGGTTCGATGCCTTTGAGTACATGGACAAATTCTTCGTGAACCCGGGCAGTGCGACGGGAGCGTTCTTGCCATCGTGGACAAACGAGAAGGAAGAGCCGGTGCCGAGTTTCTGTCTGATGGATGTAAGCTAAGACTTTGAATATCCAAGATACCGAACGGAGTACTAATAACCAACAATACAGGTCCAAGGAATCTCTCTCACACTTTATGTCTACCAGCTACGAAAAGATGAGGACGGCAACGAAACTGTTGCTGTTGAAAAAGTCACCTACACCAAGCCCGTCGAGCCGACCGCCCCTGCTTCTTAAAGAAATGACATCGCTAGTTGATTGGAGCTGGAGACTTGCCTCCACAATCAGCTACATGTAACGCCCATTGACGAATTTGCCACCTTGATACTTACAGCCTAACCATTTATGCGATGCTCATTCTTCATTATACCCATAATATATGACCTGCACTTGCCATTGAGTTAATTACATGATCACGTCATAGTGTGTGTAAAGTGAAAATTATGATAAAATTGTAACAATGATAGGTATCTTCCGTCAAATCATATAGAAAGCAACACGCAAACCGAGTGTAAAGAGCAAAATCTCAAAAGCAAAAGCCAATATCCCATGCGCCATAATCGCCAATCTTCATAAGCAGTAGTAAAGGAAAGTGTCAAACGACAATGAAAGAGCTTTTAAGCAATAAGCAGAAATGAATATAAACAAGCACACTAGATTGCATGCTCTCCAAAAGGTGCAGTCCTCAATCATTTCAACATGAGGTATAAGAAGCAATATAGGGAGCTTCATATATAATAGATAGTGATCTGTCAAACTGTGTCTTATAGGTTCGGGATCAAAAAAGAAAATTATGTCATCGTGCTCTTCCTCCGGATAGGCGCCTTTGGTCTTGATGAGGATGAGGAGCTATCAGTAAGGCTGCTCTCCGAGTCATCGAACAAGGACGCTTCCATATCTGCACGCGATCTATTAGGGGCAGACATGGTTGCGCGCTTGCGACCGCGCGAAGGTTTCTCGTTTTCGCCGATATAATCAGGATCGATTTGAGCTGATCCCCGACGTCGGTTGGTCTTCTTTGTACCAGCAGGCGATGATACGGTGAATTCGTAAAGATCGATATCTTCGCCTGTATCGTCAGAGTTCATTGAACTAACTGAAGTGATCACAGGTGCCTCAGGAGCAACATCCCAAGCCGCAGAAGAACGACGCTTCCGGCGGTCAGTAACCACGGAACTTGGTAATACATCATTATTGGCAAACTTTGAAGACGTGCTTGAGCCAGGCGCTACGGACGAGAACGTAGGGTCAGACACAGGCTCGGATACGGGTCCAACAGCAGCAACTTCTGTTTGATTGCAGCCTTGTGGTTTAGGTAATAGGTCTGCAGGAACATCCTGCCTAGAGGCTGATGATCTGCGCATATATTTCCCCTCACCAGCAACAGCGTCAAACAACGCCTTGGTAGGGCGGCGCATCTTGTCACGCAGGTTGGGCTCGGCATAGCTAACGGCAGATCGGGCTCTTCTACTGGGGCGCGATGTCTCACCATTCAATGAGATGTGCGCAGGCGGGGGTGTGTCACCTAGCCTGGAAGTATCGTCGACAGTCTTTGAGAGCGGTGAGCGTGGTACTATTTCCGGCTCAGTGATGCTAGGCTCATCTGGAATGACCGTAACAGTCTCGGGCTTCTTGTTCATAAGTACAACAGGCTGGACAACATGGATCGCTTCATTGTTGCGAGCGCGCGAGTGATCCTTAGTGTTGCTGTGCTCGTTCTCATCCTGTCGAATCTTCTTAGACTTGGCCTTCTCCTTCTTCGCATTGGTCTTTTCAGTCTTCTGGGCACCAACCATATCCTTGTTGGTGCTCTTGGCGGCCAGAGGTTTCCGGATAGGCGCCGCGATCTCGCACATATCAATCTCTGGGTCGGCAAGGACAGTAATTGTACTCTTCTTGGATTTGGTCTTTCTTGGCGCAATACTCTCATGCTCACCACCAAAGACACAAGCGGGTTCAGATATATCGCTGCCAAGCTTACGTTTGCCGGTTTTAGGCTTAGGTATAGTAATGTGCTCCATGAGCCGAGAGGCTTCAATGGTGGTCGTATCTGGGGATGGCGATCGCCGAGCTGGTGATGTAATTGCAGGTTCGGCGGGGGAGGCTCTGGATATCTGGTCAAAATTTGTGGTGACTTTAGTCGGGGTTTCGGGAATGAAGTCATCTTCAAGAAACCTGGAGCTTGGTGGTGAGCCTATTGCAGGAGATGTTTGTAGCTCAGACGTTCTTATGGGTTCTAGTGAAGCTGATTGTTCGGTACTAGAATCGAAGGATTATTGTTAGCAAATGGACGCTAAGTAGAGTTGGTCTAAAGTTAATGTAACACACATTTCAGGCCCGCGGGGATAAGTGTTATTTTCCATGATCGGGGCAAGACGGCCTTGTTCAATCGCTTGCTCCTCTAATTCCTTGGCCATATTCCGAAGACCATTTGGACGGCGACGTGTGACAGATTTCGGAGTAGCAATCTTTCGTGGTGATACCAGTTGTTTCTTGGCGGGCGGTTCATTGCCCAGCGTAGACAAGAGCTCGTTCATGTCGGCCAGTTGAGCCTCCAACTTTGCTCTAATCTCGAGAGCATGATCGGCAATTCGTGCGGTTTTGTTTTCTTCGGCTTCCTTCTCCATGCGAAGAATAGAAGATCTTAATTCGAGATTCTCGGAGAGCATACGGGCACATTCGGTTTCTAGTTGGCGAAGGCGGATAGCCTGTGTTGAGTTGACTCGCGCAAGTTCTCTATTCTGGCGCATCATTTTTCGTCTCCCTACATAGAAATTTTCAAGTTAGTCAACTTGATATTTACGCGACACAGATGATGCGATTCAAAGCGGGGAGGTATTTCGCGTACATGCTTCCACGACTTCTGCCGGATAGCTCTCTGGTGTTTGGCGTGCTTGTTGGCCGTTTTGTACGGAGTCGATTAATCGCGCCATGATTACTCCAAAATTAATGGGAAGGTTGACGGATTATCAGGGTGTATATATGGAGATATCAAGATCGCGATAGGATATAGGTAATGAGATTCAACACAACAAAGAATGCCAACAACCAATTTTTCAGCGCACATGTAAAAAAGCAGATGGCTCTTAGTGAACAAAAAGGCGAACGAGGAGGGGAGAGGGCAGCCTGTAGTATGTCCGGGGAGAAAGACCTAACTGGGCCCTTGCTTCCAATGTTGGAAGAGTGATAAAAGAGGACGGGCCACCAACAAGCTGCGAAATTTCGAGCGCCCGTTATTTACATTTGTCCGAATTAGGACTAGCGTTCATGCTTGCTTCATTGTTGCTAGGGTCCTTGACTGCAAACTGCTTATGATATGCACGTGACGGGAAACCCGCGTCAGGCTAGATATTTGTCTATTAACCCTATCATGTACTTAATACAGACGACGCGTTGGGATAATGACATGTGAGACCTGTCAGGTTTGTACCACACATACTTACAACAACAATTAATATATAACCAATGCCTATCAATGATCTATATTGATTATCGACATTGTCGGACGCCATTTCCCCATTTTCATATCCTCCCAAGGCCTCATAACTTGTGATGAACTCCAGATCATTAGGACATCTTAGAAGTGCAAGCCAGCACAATGCAGGACCGTCTCCCTTGCTAGCCGCCCGCATATCTGAGAAGAAGCAGGAATTGGATAATTTAAAGGAGCTTCGTGATCTCAGCGCAGCCGTTGCTGTCCAAATGGAGCAATTAGAGCAGAAGCTATCAACACTGTCAGATGGCACTGAAGGTATATTCTGACCTCATGATATGAATTTATCCTAATCTCATGTACTAATTAAAACCAAGCAATCGCAATGGTAATGGGAAATTGGCATAATGTTCTTCGTGCTATCAGCATGGCTTCTTGTAAGTTGATAGTTCCCTTCATGCTAACTGAATTCGTGAATTGATGGAATCACGATCGATATTATCGCCAATGCGCGTGAATCCCTGCAATTCATGAGTTGGCCTGGCCCATGATAGTGATATCTGACCTCAATATTTTTTTTTCGTAGCAAAACTCGCCAAACCAATGAATGCATCGGCCGACGAACCTCCCGTCCTTCCGCAAACCCTAGTTCGGATACCTACGGAGCATGCTCCGGCAGTACAGGAGCGTGCCGATGAGGTCGAGGCCGACACCAGCGACGCCATGATTCAGTAGACTAATTTTCTTTCTTTTTTTTTTATTAAAAAAATATACCCCAGGCAAAGATGGTCCTCGTAATGGTGCTATACAATTCACAACTGATATGTATCAATCAACTTAACGTGACTATAATCTACATCTAAGTGACCATTTGGCCAAGTCATAACTATAACTCTAAAACTATCAAATATGACCCAAAATTATCCCCACAGAGGAGCTGTGACTTCGACGGCCCTTTCTACAACAGCCTTCACCCGATCTGAGAATACCTTGTTGGAGGACTCAATTTCCAAATGCTCCAACCATACCTTCGCCTGCATCCGATCCAATGACACCAAAATACCAGGAACTGGGATGCCAATCTTATGTAATCTTTCCAATTCGGCCAGCTTCTGCTTTGCAACTTCTTCCTTTTGCTCATCTGTCTCCTCTGCTACGTCCTCAGGGGCATCCCGAGAAATGTTTGGTTCTGTTATGGGGCTAACATTGTCAGCACCAAATTGTGCCTCAAGGAACATAAATATTCTATCGAGACGTTCCTTGGGGTCGACATGGGAATGGGGGTTATCAATAATACGAGAAACAGACTTGTTCTCGTCATGATAATCGTGAGAGTGAGAGTGTTGGTTGCTTGACCGCTTGACCGCTGCAGGACTGGTTTCAGCCATCATGAGAAGAACAATGATGGAATCGGCCATACCGTCGTTGAAGAGGTTACCCTCCCATTCGAGTTCGACCTCTCTATTGCTCATGTAGCGAAGCTTGATGCATCCCATGACCATGTAGGCAGCTACAAGGTGTGGTAGCTCCTCGTCAGCCATTTCTATGTCATCCTTGATAACCTTGTTGTGAGTTTGCATTTCAGGAAGCTCATCAATAGCCCCAAAAGTACTTTCCAAAGTCCATTTGATAAGGTCCGGGCCTGCAGCACCCATAGTAAATCGCTTCTTACAAGTAATTGCAGTAGTATTTAGACCAGCATACTCACGGAGGTCATCTGGCGCCATGAGAGATAGCTTGAAATCGTTCTGTACCAAAACACCTGTAACCATCCGTGCATCCTCACTATCGGGTGTGATGACGTGACTAGGAGGAGGAATCTCAGCCAGCTTACCAACAACCTTGGCAATCTTGTCGGATTTGAAGGGAATACGGAGCTCTTCGCAGTTCTTGGGACTGTAGACCTTGACCTTGGTGGTCTTGCCGACGTTGAGTGAAAGAAGTTTGGACTTCAGTCTCATCATATTGTGGACTTCACCATGAACCAAAATCTAATTTAAAAGTTAATTAAGCGCACTTCAGATGAAAAAAATATCGTTTACTTACAACAACCGGAGCGGCAACTTCCTCGATAAATTCGCGGTTCTCATTGCCATCAACATGAGCGGCAAACGAGTATTCCTCGACGCTACAGCGACGGGGAATCATCATCTTTTCTCCATCCCGACGAGAAGCGGCGCCTTGGTTACGAGACATAACTGCCTGGATCTGATCGGGCTCTTGCATAATCTGCTTGGCCATTGTGCCTTCGACACTGTAACCGGTGATAATGACACCATTTTTGTCATTGGGTGCCCATCTCTCCAACAGCTCACGACTCACACCATTTTGAAGCATACCAGGACTGGCTAACATAACACAGCTACCCAAGTCATCAAAGCGGTCAAGGTTCTTCAGTGATCTGATGTATTTGAAGTCCCAAGGTCCTGCCTTTCCAGTCGCATCACCCGACGCAACAGCTTCAGCTAAACGTTCGCTGAATAGGCGTTTAATGTTGTCATTCATCGCGCCAACGTAAGTTTGGTACACTAGCATACATTTTCTAGCCAGATTACTGGCATAATAGATGGGTACCTTCTGGAACTCGTTGTGCTTATCCCAGTATTCATCGAGAATTAAGAGAAGCTCCTGGGCGCGCCCAAGGGCGAAGACCGGCATAAGAACACGCCCTCCACGATTTAAGATACCAGTGATGGACTTCATAAGAGCTTGTTCTCTCTCCATACGTGGTGTGTGTGAAGATACACCATATGTTGATTCGGTGATCAAAACGTCAATTTTAACGCCACGCGGAACCTCAGCAGATACTAGATGTCTGTCCTGTTCTCTGGAGTAGTCGCCCGTGAAAAATATTTTGAGACCCGCAATCTCAATTAAGAACATAGCAGCGCCCAAGACATGGCCTGCCGGGTAAGGCGTGATTCGAATAGACGAAACCGTGTGCGTTGTGTGATAATCGATGGCCTCAATCATACCGAATGTGTTGAGATGGTCTCGTTCGGTGTATACTGGCGATGACTGCGATGAGGAACCCCCAACACGTACACCATCCTGTATCAGCCACTTGTAAATGGCCTTGGTAGGATGTGTCATGAACACGCGGCCTCTGAAGTTGGTTTTGGCCAACACATATGGTAGTGAGGCTGCATGATCAACATGGAAACTAGTTTTGGGTTAGCATCCGTTCGAAAACATCTCATCATAGCACCGAATATGATTGAATGGAAATTGTGATGGGAACAAAGTTTGTATTGATATTGAATGGAAGCAGGCTTGAATCTGACTTTCTGACTAAGTGTTCTTTTCCTCTTTTCCTCTTTTCATGAACAAGTACACGGCGAAGCGTCGTACATCATTTCTGACTGGTGACCTGTGAGATCCCCACGATATGGAGTAGACGCTTTAGATGGACTTGTATATAGGTACCGTAAATCCCTATGATAGATCGAAACAAACTTCACAATTGCAACTCATACAAAAAGGCATCCAAAGGGGGCAAAGGGGTCTTACTGGCTAATTAAAAGAACATCGACTGTACTTAGGTCAAAGTCGTCAAAGAAGGGAAGTGCAGCAAGACCATCATAAGCAGGGTGTTGGCCCGCATCAAGCTAATTTCTATTAGTTTCATATTTACCTGTACACGATTGATTATGTTGAGACTAACCATGACAGTTTTACCCTTGTATTGGATGATGTGACATGAACGACCGACTTCATTACCGCCGCCTAGACAGAGAAACATAAGCTCATCAGCTGGGTCGACGGGATCATCGTTGCCGGACGCCATCGCGCCCGCCTTCCGCTTGGTCGCCATAACGAATGAAGAGCTGAAGAATGCTACACAAGTGTATGTCTATATGTTAGTATGGCACTGGGGGTTATATTTCGTTCAATGATATCGAAAACGAGGTTCAATTTGAAATGCTCAATTGTTCAGTGGAGAAAATGTCACTTATAACCTAACCAAGGCCATAATTCACGACTAGGTTCAACAGGTATTGGTGCTGCAAGGCTACTAATATGCTTGGTAAACTATCCAGTACAACGACTTGTTTAAGAACTTACTTATCCAGGCATAGGCAAGGCAGCCAATCAGGCACAACAGAACCCCACGTATGTATTTATATCCCCTGTCAAACAGACGCCCGCGACGCGTTTAGGAGCCACGTGCAACGTCACATGATTCTGACGAGGTCAATTTTCGAGACACAGCTTCTGACTTCAACCTCTATCACTACAGCTAGCTAATTGGACGCGACAACCGAAGTGTTTACCTCGATATATCTGCGCGTAAGCGATCTTCCATCTTGAAAGAAGGTCGCACGTCATAATTGAACTTTATTTTTGCTTTGCGCACTTTTTTCTCGGTGCCGCGCGCTTTTGTTGCACCTTTTTCATCGATTGATCACAGGTGGATGAGGGTTGTGGCGTGCAGCTTCACGGGCGTTTTTGCCTGCTCAGCTTAACTAGCTTCAAGCATTCCCCTCCGCCGACTGAATCGCTAATTCATATCGTTGTCAGTTGATTATCCACATATCATAACTAAACCTGATATACTATCAACAAAATCTTTATTATACCGACGACATATTCCCGATTGGCGCATCTTTCTCGCTACCGCATTAAGTGCGCCAAAACTCCAACTCGACGCCGCTGTCAATCGACATTACTGCCCCGCGCCCAAAGCCCGATATGCCAATGGTCACCACCACTCCTGTCCCGCCGCCGCAGCAACCGGGCATGATGAACACCGGTCTTCATCTGCCTGATGGCGCCGCTCAGTCTCCTGCCGCCATCGCACATGCCCAGGCGCAAAGATCATTGACTGGAACTCCTACTACGCCTGTTCCGGTACCGATGCCAGCATATGTTACTGCGACCATGGCTCCAGCATCTTCGCCGACACCAGCTTCACCTGGAATCATGACTCCTGTTCCCCTCACACCTGGAGCCCTGACACCGGGTGGTCCCAACAATGTTCAACAGCAGCAACTATTACAACAACAGGTTGCCCAGCAGCAACTGAACCTACAACAAACGGCTTTGATGCAGCACCAAGCACAGCAAAATCAGAGCTTTCACCATATGGCTCCACAAACACCTTCCACGCCAACCCCCGCAACGTTCGGCCCTGGCAACATGGGGCCTCCTCCCGCCCCATCACAGTCAAAAGATAAAGAAGTAGACGAACAATATGACCCCACCGATACATTGGCAGGAACTGGTATCGATTTACGAGAGGAGGAAGACCATCTGGCCAAGATGTTTAATATGACATCAGGTGCTGGTAAAGGCTATCACTCTCTGCCTCCCGGCGGTCGGGGAACTATGTACGGTTCTGGCCCGATGAACCAGCCTGCTACTCACACAACTAAAGGTCAGGATGAGTACACATCGCAGATTACAGATCAGATGTATCGTGATGCCTTAGAACGTTGGGAGAAAGCGCATGTCCATGAGATGAACAATCCATTCCTTCAGATTGCAAATATTCATTTTCGGGCAAATAAGATAGCTGTCGATCAGGGGTTGAGTTTGAACCTTGAACAGAAGGTGAATCCACACGGCCCCAAACCCCGAAACCAAACAGAGCACATTGAACCCAAGTTAGACGTCTCTACCAAAGCGCTTCCTGATGGTACGGCTGTGGTGAGCTCACATGTTTCGTTCATCCCGACTGAAGGAAATCTGGCGGATCAATTGGCCCTTCTTTCACTGGCTACCAAGTATAGACTCAAGGGGTTGCTTGAAGATTCTGTCAGAATTGCCCATAATCGACAGGCATACTCGCATGGCGAAGTCCCTGAAAGTTGGCAAACAGCGGCGACGGAGATGAAGGGTTATAAGCCTGGCGAAGCTCAGGATGAGACGAGCGATCCTGCCACCCAGTCCACAGCCGGACAGAAACGTAAGTTATTAGTACACCTCTCGGTACCACGTACCCTACTAACCAGCCGTAGGCCCTGTGGATGTAACAAACCCGACTGAATCGGGCCCCCCACCCAAGCTTACCAAAGTTTCAACCAACAGTGTTATTCAAACTGTTCGCGAAGCTGGCCGCGCGGAACGCGAATGGGAGGAACGCCGGCTTCGACGACGCAACGCTCGTGTTAATGGAACTTCAGACAATTCTGCAGTCCCATCACGCGCAGGATCTGTCGCCCCTGGAGGCTCTAACGGCTCAGTGGCGCCAGAAAAGAAGGAGACACCAGCCAAAAAGGAGCCCAAACGTGGCTCCAAGATGGCTGAAGCCAGTCATGCATCTCAGAATATGACCAGTTCCATGTTTGCTGGTCTTGGCTCCGCTGGAAGCTTGTTTGGAAAAAAGCGGAAGGGCAAGACGTATGACTGGATGAACGCGGGTGGAGGCAATACTGCTGGTCGTAATAGCCCTACGACTACCGGCAAATCTGGAAGTGGTCCGGCGAACACTACCCCAGCTCCGCTCACGACTGATACAGGCCGTAATCGTCTGGGAACCTGGCGTGAAGACAAGGAAAAGGGCCGCCATATTCAACTCCGCGATCTTGTCCTCGTATTGTCTGATGATGGACTTGATTCTAGAGCTCTCCAGAGCGTGCTTGACAAATTAGATTCCTCTGGGCCCCGGTAGGCTCTGTTTGTCTGCTACTCTTAAGTTGCTTTGTTGTTTTGCTTTAACTGTCTTGGCCACTCCTTGACCCGCCGATATTTCGTCGTATTTGTTCTTGGGGGCATTTTCTTCTTTCTATCTTTCTTTACTTCTACTACTTTAACATGGGACGGGGTTGGCGTTTGTGTGATCACTTATATTTCTGGCTTGACTTTTCTGCGTTTGACTTCATTTTGGTATGGGTGTTGCGTTTTATTACCTACATTTACCTCGGGCGTGATGTTGGACGTGTTTTCGGCGTCTGGCTACCGAGATTTTGCTTTTTGTCGTTTTTATCACGGCTCTGTTTTTGCGGTGGTTTACGAGAGATGAAGACACCAGCAGGTCATGAACATAGCTTGCGTGGATTGTGTTATGTAGTGTCATCCCTGGTTGGTGGTTTTGCATTATTTAGATGTTTTAGTTTCACAAAAGCCGACCAGGCATTCTCATTTAACATCGCTATAATATTAGCATTAACCCTGTATATTTGTTCATCAAAGTTCTGTGTATTTTTCCCTCTCGTGTCTATATGATAGGCCTCAATTCGGTGGGTGACAATGGGGGGCAAAGACTAGGTGCCAAGACATGCTGGCGATAGTCATAAATCAACACCTTTGGCGTCATCCTGTTGATAAGTTTCTTGGCGTGTGGCGTGATACCTGGAATCAAGCTTATTTCCTGCTGGCTAAATTTGCGCTGATATAATATGGTCCTTGGTCTCCCCCATCTGCTGCGGTAACACATGCATACTGAGTCTTGGCTTGCTTGGTATCGAAACCACGAGAACGAGATAGTGACAGGCTCTTTGTTTTTCTTTAAAAAAAAAAGTATTAATGAGAGAGAATCTCCTTGTAAATTCTAGAAACGGTACAAGGCATGAATCCGGCGGTGTTGTTTAGCTTCTAAGCCGCCAAGGTGACACACAGTGTGCCTACAATTACACAAAGATGCTGATCTATTCTCAATTAATGTTTTTCCTGTGATGGCTCTAACTACACCTAAAGCTCCTCCCGCTAAAACGTGATCACATGACATCCAAAATCAAGTACGGGTGTCGAGGCTTAGATTTGCGAACGGAAATATCGCCACAATTGTACTAGTTAGTTATCATACTGTATACTCTATTAGGCCACACTGACAAGAGGGCACGCAGACACCATTTGGATGGGAATTTCCTACCCCGAGTATCAGTGGCGAAAAGCTGATACTTGCCTGTGTATACTCCAACCAGTATTGTTGTTTCAATTTATTGATAATATAAACGTCTCTTATCAGTTCTGCGTCAACAATATTTCATGTTTAGCCCATGTGCGTGCAAGGCTTATGTTTCGTTATGCATTTCGGCATCGCCTGGCCGGGTGGGTCACCCCGGAAGCGGAAATGATATCCAGAGGGATGTCTGTGAAGAAATATACCCTTCTAGCAATGCTCAATAGAGGCTGGAAATCCATGGGTGGAGTGGAGGCGGAGAGGGCAGCCGAGCCAACGTGATTATTGCCAAGCATCGGCGCCAAGAGCCGCCAAGAGGGACCGCCAAGAAAGTTCCGTGGCCATTGAATCTTGTCGGAGCGGACGGTATGTATATTTGTGGCAAACGCACTGGGAACATGCGCAACGCTCTACATCAAGATTTCACGTGTAATTGTAGCATTAGGTCATGTGAGTTCAATTTATTGAGGGTGAATTGAGGTTGGTAACATGGTGGGACAAAGATAAGTGAGAATGTCAAAGCTCGATTTTCCTAAAATGGATAAATTAAGGCTACAGGTGTAGATGGTACAAGCGGTCACCTGAGTTTGCCCTCCGCTCACTGTGTTATCGTTATCAGCGCCAAGTACTTGGTACATGTGCCAAGTGGGTCCGCTAGGTGGGCCGACCACTTACATCCGTTAAACTCTTGGAGATGTCATCATAGTCGGGGAATCGGTGAAAGAAGGAAATTGCCTCCCCGCTCAAGTTGGCTCAGGCAATGGCCCGATCCAGAGCGGGCAGTCACGACTATAAAGGCAAGCGGTTACCCCACTCTGGGAAATATCAGACATCATTGTTGTCTTCTTCGTCAAAGCATCTCCATAAACTTTAAACATTATTCAAACCCCAAGTATCTTTGGTAATTATCTTCATTATACGATCGAACCTTCAACACTACAACTATTATTCATTACCCTGTCTTTGGTTTTGGCATTTGCATCATCAGTATTTTGTTATCCATGGCACCTATCACCTATTGTGTTTGATCTTTTCTACACTCGTTAGTCTATCTTGGCATATCACTCTCTATCCTCCAAGTCATCATCTCATCCAGACTCTATCCCTACAATTATAATCATACCTATAGCCTATTATGGCTGAGCGCGACACAGTCTTCCGGCATGAGTTTCTCAGCCCGGTAGACGAGGTCGTCAAGAACTACTCGACCAGTCTCGAGTCAGGTTTGACGGCCCTCCAAGTTCAAAATCTCCAAGAGATTCATCCCAAAAACGTCATCCAGGGAGACGAAGGCACTCCACTTGTTAAGATCTTCCTCAAGCAACTATGCAATGCCATGGTTCTTGTAAGTACATCCCCAATAGCCCTATACCCAAGTATGATCTGTATTTTAACCTTCATTACATAGGTGTTGATCATTGTTATGATCCTGAGCTTCACACTCAAGGATTGGGTTGAGGGTGGCGTTGTCACTTTCGTCATTATCCTCAACGTTGGTATCGGTTTCTTTCAAGAAGCTAAAGCTGAAAGACGTATGGACGCTCTGCGCTCTTTGTCGTCACCCTCTGCTTCAGTCTTAAGAGACGGTAACAGTATAGTCATTCCCAAGTAAGTCTCTCGCTAACCCAAGGATTTCTTTTTTCTCTCTCTTTTTACCTCGAATGCTAACAGTTTCTAGCGCCGAAGTTGTTCCCGGAGACATCGTCTTCCTGAAGATGGGCGACACCGTCCCTGCTGATCTCCGTCTCTTTGAAGCAATGAATCTTTGTTGTGATGAGCAGTCCCTGACTGGCGAATCCATCGCTGTGAACAAGATCGTCGACAACAATATCACTATCCCGGGAACTTCAGAACTCGCCACAGACGAGGGTCAGGTTGGCATCGGCGATCGCATCAACATCGCATATGCAACCACGACTGTGCAAAAGGGCCGTGGAATGGGAATCGTCATCCGTACTGGCATGGAGACCGAAGTTGGCAAGATTGCTTCCAGTACTACCAAGAAGACTCGGAAGCCTGGCCGCTCCATGAATGCTAGAAAGTATGGTGGCAAGCAAGCTGTGAAGGGAGTAGCGTTGACTTCTCTGGACAAAATTGCTAAGTTCCTAGGTCTTTCTGAAGGAACGCCCCTTCAGATCAAGTTATCCAAGCTTGCATACATCCTTTTTGGTACAGCGATTCTCCTCGCTATCATTGTCTTTGCAGTCAACCGTTTCAACATCCCCGCTGAAGTTGTTATCTATGCGACTTCTCTCGGTATTGCTATTATTCCTGAGTCGCTGGTGGCAGTCTTAACCATTACAATGGTCACTGCCGTGAACGTCATGCACAAAGCTCAAGTTGTTGTCCGTGATCTATCTGCTATTGAAGCGCTTGGCGGTGTCACAAACATCTGCTCTGACAAAACGGGTACGCTCACTCAAGGTGCAATGATTGTTCGCAAGGTGTGGCTTCCTGTTGACCACCTCTACACTGTCCACGACTCCCAAAATTCGAAAAACCCTACACAGGGTCGCGTTGTACATCAGCTATTGGACTCTTCCAAGCCGAAGCCTACTGTTCGTGACTATGATGAGGAACGCTCCTCAGCGGCCCTGCGATTCGATGTTCCTGCCTCTAAGCTTAACACAACCCGGGAAGAGACCACATCTCCCGAGACGCCTGCTGAGCTCACTCATGCGCTCCAGAACTACCTCATCGCTTCTAGTTTGTGCAACCTCTCAAAGGTTATCCAGGAGCCCAAGACATCCCAGTGGCAGACCACGGGTGAACCCACTGAGATTGCCCTTCACGTGTTTGCTCTTCGTTTCCAGCTCGGGAAACAGAACCTTCTTGCTAAGGGTTGGAATCAGGTTGCCGAGTTCCCATTCGACAGTTCTATCAAGCGTATGTCAGTGATTTATGATGCTCCAGAGGGTGATGACTCAATCGAGGGTAGTGATACCAACTCCATCATCTTCAGCAAGGGCGCTGTTGAGCGAATTCTTGATAGTTGCTCTCATATTGGATCAGGTGATGACCGCCGCTCTATTACAGATGCTGATAAGAAGATGATCATGGATCAAATGTCTGCTTTAGCGTCTGAAGGTCAGCGTGTGCTAGCAGTTGCTTCCAGGAAGTATGAAGGCCGTTATCTCTCTAAGCCCAGTACTGATCTCTCTCAAGAGGAGGCCCACCGCGCCTCCATTGAACGTGAACTTACCTTCCTTGGACTTGCTGGTATCTATGATCCTCCTCGCCGTGAAACTCAGTCTTCCATCGGTCATTGCGCTTCTGCTGGCATCAAAGTCCACATGCTTACTGGTGATCACCCGGATACGGCGAAGGCCATTGCCAAGGAAGTTGGTATCATTCCCAAGAATTTGAGTATCTTGCCCGAGAGCGTCCGCAAGGGCATGGTTTTTACTGCTACCGAGTTTGACAAGCTAAGCGACGCTGAGATTGATGCACTGGAGGAACTTCCTCTAGTAATTGCCAGATGTGCCCCGCAGACCAAAACTCACATGATTGAAGCTTTGAGACGCCGTGGGGCCTTCATGGCTATGACGGGAGACGGAGTCAATGATGCACCTTCTCTCTCTGCTGCTGACGTTGGCATTGCCATGGGTTCAGGCTCTGATGTCGCCAAGTCTGCTTCCAAGATCGTACTGTCGGATGACAAGTTCAACTCGATCGTTGCTGCTATTCGCGAAGGTCGGCGCATGTTTGACAATATCCAAAAGTTTGTTCTTCACTTGTTGACCTCCAACGTCGGTGAAGTCATTCTACTGGTTGCTGGTCTTGGATTCCAAGATAAGACCGGGTTTTCCGTGTTCCCCATCTCGCCCATTCAAATCCTTTGGATCAACATGCTAACTTCCTCTTTTCCTGCTCTGGGCCTGGGGCGTGAACCGGCTTCTGCCGATGTAATGCGCAAGCCTCCTCATGACAAGAAGAAGGGCGTGTTCTCCAAGCAAATTTTAATTGATATGCTGGTCTATGGTATCCTTATGGGAACTGCCTCTATCATGACGTTCGTTATTGTCGTATACGGTCGCTATGGGGGCGAACTTGGACACGACTGCAACAAGAGTTGGTCTGAGTCTTGCACGCCTGTCTTCAGAGCCAGAGCTGCCGTTTTCGCCGAGCTGACTTGGCTGATTCTTCTGTCTGCATGGGAGTTCAAGGACCTTCGTCGTTCTCTTTTTGCTCTAGACGAGAACAACAAGAGTTGGTTTTCTGTGTTCAAAGATGTTTATGCCAACAAGCTCCTCTTCTACTCGGTGGTTATCGGCATGCTCTCGGTGTTTCCAGTTGTGTACATTCCTGGTCTCAACACCAAAGTTTTCAAGCACAGTGGGATCTCATGGGAATGGGGTGTAGTGATCGGGTTCACGCTCTTCTTTGTCGCAGGAATCGAAGCCTGGAAGTTTGTGAAGCGGCGGACAGGCTGGCTCCAGGATCATGCGGTCAAACAAGGCACTTACTCTCAGGGCAGTAACAACACCTCAGCGGGTGTTCTATCGCGCACTATGAGTTTAGTCAGCTTTAAGTCGTGGAAGTCGGCGGATCCAAACGCCGAGGGCAAGCGTGCCAACAATATGTTCCGGTCGTAGAGGACCAAGAACCTTCGGGATCTACTAAAAAATAAGCAGAACGATGGTGGCGAGGAGATGGCGATTGACACCGTGTGATCTCGGTGTGTGGAAGTGTAAGATTGCTGTATAATTTCCTCTTTAGTATTTGTATTTTCACTATTTGGTTAGGTATTGTTGTCTGCCATGGTCGATGGGGCGGCATCCTGATAGGTCTGTTTGCTTCCATCCATCTTCGTACATACAGCGTTCTGGTTCTCTGTCTTTTCATATTTGTCTGTTTTAGAGTTTCAGAGTCATGTGGTAAATACGGCTGATTTCTTCGCAGTTTTCTGATAGATCCGATTGGAAATCGGCAGGCTATGGTTTTCTTGTTATACCCGTGACGCGTCCGGGGGCATGTATCAGCGCCCCGGGTGTTTGTCTTGTTATTCTTTTTCTAATCAATGATATTCTGTTGCTACATTTACACCAGTATCTTTTACATGTGAAGTTGAATTGTCTCATTCTGAATGCAACACTGATTACTGAAAGCCAGGCCCTGGTGCAACGTCCGAAGGCAAACTACTCCGTGAGAATGTCACCTCATCGCCATCTTCGTCCTTCGGGCGGGCTGAACTTTAATGGAGTTGACGCATATCAACGCCCGGCTCGGCTAACGCTTGACGATTTGTCGGCTGTAGGAAGCAGAAGGAATCAGATACATATCCATGCATGTTCTCACTAATCAGTAACTCGTGATTTCCTTTCGAAGGCACATATGGAAGATGTGGATCACTGATGGCACAAGTATATCATCCCAGTGGTGCTGAGGGTCCCATCGGGTGAGAGGGGTACGGACGGAGGTCGGTATTGAGAAAGCTATGGCGCAGGAGGATTGTGAAATGGTAGGTATGGTACTTGGGTACTCACCAAAACAACATGGGGAGGAGAGTGTGATGTCTGACAAGAGGCGCTTACAGTTATCGTGCTTAGATTTGTATAATGCACGGGTGCGGGATTAAAGATAGACACCGGGTTGGCTCAAGCAATCAGAACTCGGGAGACTCTGCGAATGGCCGAAGGTGTCAGCTGTAAGCGAAAGTGGGCGGCCGATGAAGTGATGATGGCTGGATAGGTAGTGGGGGGAATGAAATGTGGAGAGGAGAGGAGAGGAGAGATATAGATTGAGATTTGGATTGATTTCTGATTTGAGAAAGGTGAGGGGAGGATGGGTTGAGGGCACGGACTGGGTTTGTATGAGACCGGGACGGAATGGCGCAAGTCGAGGGTAGTGAGGGAGGAGAGGGTTAACCATGTAACGGAGTGTGCAGGGTGGTGAGACGATGAGTGGCAGGATAATGTAAGAGGCGGTAAGATTTACTTAGATGGGCGTAGGCTTTGAGATCGTAGCTTTGCATTTGAATCGGGCCTGTGAATGCACATGGATGGGTCGGAATTGTATATTGTGGCTACGGAGTGAAGAAGAGGGAACAGTCCGGAAGACACATCACATATTGTGTAGCATAGAATGTGTGGTCGTTTGATAACGGGAATCCTATGTTGTAGTGGTTATTTCCAATGTCGTATGAAGATGAGCGGGATGGCTATATACTTGGGTAGGTCTTGAGGTGGAAGCACATTTAAAGAATGTGAAATATCGGTGAAGATATTGAATCGGTAGTTGGAGGTGAGTGCGGTAGTCGTAGTGGAGCTATGGTTGAGGGTCTGGAAACATCGTGAGATTTTAGGGTTGGTTGGGGATTCCTTACTACTAGTTTGTCCCTCACACACACCACGCCTTCTTCCAGTATCCACTAAGAACATAAAGATTCCTGCCCGAATACCACACTCTATGTCATTCACCATATTTTCTCTATTAATCCATCCTTCCTTCCTCTCTTCCCTTCCTTTCCCTTCCCTTCCTCTCCTTTCCCTTCCCTAGTGTACAACCTTGCAACCATCAACGTCAATCCTCTGTTCCCTCAGACCTCGTCTCTTTGAAAGTCGTCCAGAAAGGATACCTCCCTCAGTCCGAAAGATGCCCGTGCATGTTTCTCTATTCTTGGCTGTGTTCACAGGCAGATTCATTGGGCGAAAGTTGGAGATCGGTTCGGGTGATGGGGAGTTGGGAAGCTGGGGGGCAGGACGTAAGCTGTGGGTGTGGAGGCAATAGAGGATTAAGATGGAGGGGTTTAGCTGAGGTTCTGCTTTCAAGGCGGGGGTTATATCGAGGAGGATTTGGTTTTGACAACATTGTCTCAATATCAAAAGGATGATGATGGTTTCATAAAATAATGTGGGATTTTATATAAAGATGTCGGCTGGAGACATACAAAGGTAAAGAAACCCACATTCCAAAGAAGCTATTCCTAAGCGATGCTTGACAGACAAATAAACAAAGGGAAATAAAAGAAAGGTATAACCGAACTTGCGAGGATCAAGTTCATGATTCGTTTCCAATTTCTATTTTCGCCGAGGCGAGGAAGAATTTACTTCAATCTTGTCAGGCAAGCCCAATCCCATAAATTCCCTCTTCCATTCCTCAGAGCCTGTTCTCAACTCATTCATCCTTACATGAGATTTCATCCAAATGGCCCCACCCATCACATACTCTTATTCGTAGCACTTCACACCCACCATCACACAATATCTTCTCTCTTAAGATCCCCTCAACTGACGTCACGTGCCAATCAGTTAACTTAATCTGTGATTATTCCTATCATCTCCTATAACACTCCACAGAGAAGGTGCACACGCAGGTGTTGCGTCTTGGCTACTTACAAGGGAAGGAGAGAAAGGCAGGCTATAGCGTAGAGTTTACCGGATCGGACAGGGAAGTTTCGGATTTGTTAACAGAGAGAAGCGCTGATAAGGAAGTAATGGGGCGATGCATACAGGCCTGTTGTATGGGATGGAGTGATATGTCTTGTATAGGTGGGAAGGTGTGTCTAATTGATTGCCGGAAATAAGGTTATGGCTTTTTTTTTTACAAGTTTCCAAACGGAGAAAGATGGCTGGCTCCTCAGCTGCGTAGTTTAATGTCAGATGTATACATATACGATCACTACTTCAATTCTTCCCGACCCGATATTCCGAATTTATACCATCGCAACAAGATGAGAAAATGAAAAGGACCCCGGACCTTGTCTGGTCGCACCACTAGGAAACAAACCAACCTACGTAGTTTCCCTTTTGAGAGTTCCTTTTTTGTCTGTTTTTTGGTCGTTATTTTCTTTATTTTTTTTGGAGACAAGCGCATAGCTTCTCCAGTTTCTCCACAAACGGACTTTCAAGCCGCAGCCGACCGCCGGGGGACAGGAGCTCTTGGGGGTGCTGCGGTTTTCTGGCTCTAACTTTCTAGGCTTGCATCTACCATTATGGCGGGAGCCAAATAAGTGACTAGTTAGTTCTTGTGCCTCCAGTGAACCCGTGGTATTGTATCCGGCTGTAGAAGTCCCAGGTTACCATCAACCAAAGAACAAATGTGGCCTGTAATGCACTCGTTACATGGCACACCACTGTCAGTCAAGCCAAGCCACCAAGGGATAGGTGCTATTACTGTGTATCACCATCATTCCCTATAGCAAGATACTCCCAGGTTACGCTGAACCTGATACTTCTTATACTCCTAGGGCCACCTCTGTGCCAAGACTCCGTGGACTGTTACCCGCCTTTCCTGATATCATGTGGCCATTGTAACAGAGGACTCCTACCGCCTCGGACAATCAGATTCCCCGGACTACATTAAACAAAACTCTGCTATAAATATAAATTGTTTCATTTTATTAACGGGAAATACTACTGTAAAAGAATATATATGTCTACACATTGATTTGTCTGTCCCAGATTCCGTCTGGTATCAGAAAACGAGTGGCAAAGTGGTAAAAATGCTGTATATGTGGTTTTCTTTTTTTGTCTTTCTTGATTATTTCAGTTACATGCTCTGCTTTTAGTGCTTTGGGTATCAATGAGATTAATAGCATTGATCCGTCAAGCTCCGCAGTCGAAGACCGAAGAGGATTAGCGAAGGAGCGAGCTTCGTGATTCTATTTTATACTAGCCTATCTTGTACAAGCGCTTGAGGTTATGCTTTCCCAGCGTCTCGTGAACCAATATCAATGGGCATCTTCAATATGTTAACTCGGCCTTGTTGTTTTTTTTTTGAAGTTGCAAGACAGATGACCATGACTACCAATACCCTACAGGCCTTTTGGGGTCATCAATGGGGATATCTCTCCCATATGATCATCATGTTGTAATCTTAGGTTGTTTCGAGTCATTTGATGCATTGAAAGTCTACGAGCCTAGTATGTGGCAAGTTGGTTTTCCGGAGGCTCTACTTCACTGTAGCTCTCTCGATCGATGCTCATCCTGCCAAGACACCCCATAGCAAACTTTGCAGGGTGTCACTGGTGGCTACATTCCCTTTATACGTCTTCAGCGGTGTGCAGGCTCTCCACTCGACGATACCCCCGGTCCAGACATGCGTGCTCTTGCACACCCGAGCAGACACTATTATGAAGCTTGGTTCCTCTGGTTCCGTCTTGTGTTGACACCATGGGCGTATCGTTATTGGGGAGTGGATATCTCTGTCTGGTGAAGTGATTGTATCGAAAACCCATTCTGTCGATCAATCATAGTAGATACCCTTCTCCATATCTAGCTATAAAGAGCCTCATAATCTGCTCCATTAGTTACATTCTCCAACTTTAGTCCAAGCAATTCCTCCATCTCAGCACAACTCGAGGTTTAGTCCTCTTCTGCGTATTTTATATATATTTGTGTTATTCCCTACAATCTACTCTGATATCTTGCTCTTTTCACAACAAGGTCTCACTCTTCTCCGTCTACTTAAACCATTTTTGGACTTATATTTCTATTATATCTTACCCTGGTATCCTGGTTCAAGGACCTTACCATATCTACGCTATATATCCTCAAATTCTGACGCTGGACCAGTCAGTATAAAACAGCTTGATCACGATTTACCTCTTGATACTCCCTACTCTCATATAACTACAATGGCTGCCACAAGTTCCCCCGCTGCCGTAAAGCTCAATGAACTGCTGAAGAAGTACACAGCTTCTGACGCTGACACCAAGGATAAGCTCCTTGGTGCCTCTCTCGTTGTTGTCGATGATAAAAGTACGTACTTTCTATCATAATGTCAAGCCCAATATTTATTCTAACCTTAACTCTAGATACTCTCTACGCTGGTGCAGCCGGTCGTACTGGCTTTGACCTCAAGTCGGAGCCGTTCACCCCTGATACTGTTTCGTGGATTGCCAGTATGACCAAGGTTATCGCGACGACTGCCGTACTTCAGGTTGTCGACAAAAAGATCATCAGTTTGGATGACGATGTCAGGGGACTTCTCCCTGAGTTGGCCAAGTTGCCTATACTTACCGGCTTCGACGCTACCACCGGAGAACCCATCCTGGAGCCGTTCGACGAGCCAATTACCCTTGGGTCACTGCTTAACCACACCAACGGTACCGCCTACGATGTCTTCTATTCGGAGCTTATCAAGTGGATGGAGGTCACCAAGAGACCCATCAACTGCTTCCATATGACCATGGAGGGATTCAATGTCCCACTCGTTGTCAAGCCCGGAAAGGCCTGGCGCTACAGTTACGGCATCGACTGGGCTTCCATTTACCTTGAGCGGACTCTCTCGACTCCCGAGAAGCCCGTTACCTTGAACTCGTACATCCAGGAGAATATCTTCGGGCCCCTAGGCATCCCACCTACCCAATGCTTCTACCCGCCGGCAGACATTCTGATTGCTGAGTTTTCCGAACGTACTGCTGATGGCACATTGATACCCGGTGAGAAGATTGCGCCGGCAGGTCCCAATCCGGTTATTTGCTCAGGCGGTGCTGGACTTCACATGTCAGCGGCCTGCTATGCAAAGTTCTTGCAGGGCGTGATGACAAAGAAGATCATCAGCGAGGAAACGTACAAGTTAATGTTCTCGGACTCTTTGATTGATCCGGAGCTCAAGTACTCGTTCAACCATAGCATCTTCGAGCGTGAGCCTGAGATGCCTCCAGCACCGTGGCCTATTACCCACAGTTACGGTGGTATGATTACGGAGAAGGATGTTCCGTATGGCAAGAAAAAGGGATCGTTGATGTGGTCAGGAATCGTCAACCCTCGCTGGGTAAGTTTCAACAGCCTCTATGAATTTTGATGAACTAAATGCTAATTAATCTGACAGTGGATTGACCCCACGACGGGCATCTCAGCCGTGTTGATTTGCAATGTGTCGCCGTACCAAGACCCAGTGTTAAAGAAGCTCTATGTTGATTTAGAGAAGGTAATCTACGGAGAGCTTCTGAAGGCTTAAGCCAAAGATGGTGCTTGTTTTGTTTGATTTTATGATGCAATTAACGATACCAGGTATAGCAACCAATGAATTAATAAGAATTGTACCTTTAAAATCTTCCCGGCATATGAGTGAACTTTAAAAATCTTTAAGACTTCAGTCCGTGTACTTTAAGTCAACGTTATATATTTGCAACATGCGAAGGTGGCCCCCAGTTAAATTATAGCACTTGCATCAAGCATGCAAACACGTCAATCCTTAGCTCCAAGAGGTCCACCATTTACATCTAGCACAAGGCTATGCTTAGTGACGACTCATCAGGTTCGTCATGGCGAGCCAAACCAACTTCTTCCTAATGACAAGACATAAAGCCTCGAACAAAACGAAAAAGAGTAAAAAGGTGGTATCAAAAATTACACTCGCGATGGCCCACGAAGGGCAATCGACGCCCGGAAACTCCACGCTGTGCAATGCAGGTTCCCGAACATGGTTCCAAGAATTCTTGATCTCCCAGAACCCAAGCAAGGTAAGTATGAAAAGAAAAAGAAGAAAAACAAAAGTTGAAAAAGTGGAAGACAAGTTGGATATTTATAGAATAGGATACCGGGCGGTGTACTGGGCTGATGTGGCTTTGGCAGAATTGTAGGGGGTGCAATGTACTGTGGGCAGATGCACTTGCTGAAAATTAAGGGGTTGGTTATGGGGCTGTGGGGCTGTTTTAGTGGGGTGAGATATATTATAGTGGGTACCCAACCTTCTGCAATGTGGGTTTTTTGGTTAGATCCCCTAGCTAGTCAAGAAGATTACATGCTGGGAAGGGGACAGTATACCTGGTTGGTGGCTTGAATTTGGATATTGCTGCTGGTAAGCGAAGCAAAAGAGAGTGAAGTAAGCCCTGCTGGAAATGACATCTTTATCCACATATTGCAACCAAGTTCCCAGGCTATCTAGTTAGTATTGTTGTTAGGGTTACATATATTCTTAGCGTACAACACTTTGACAGCTGTCAACACCTGTTTATAAAATACTGGCATCCCCACTTTAACGACCCCACTACAAAGAACTCGATTAACAAAACCAGAGCGAATCTCCAAATGTTTTCAAACTTTCCTTTTCCTTTCTTCTTTTCTTCTTCACCAATCATAAAACGTTCTTCCCTATTCACCCCAACGCACTATATCAGTGGAGCGTTGGGGGGGAAATGGGAAGATAGAAGAAGATCTTGCCATAGTCTTACCCTCTGGGCTAGTTGGGTGTTCCTTTGTCGGAATGCTCTGACTCTGATGTCTAGAGAAATAATAACTGCGGTACATTCCATCGTGAAATCCATGCTTTATTTTCATTTTGTAAAATTTACGCTTTTCGATTTATTGGTCGTTAAGCCCGTAATTGTACATCGAGTTAAATATGGTCTTGATAATGGCAGTGACGCCGCTGGCTGATGCTGTCATTCTGTCTATATATCTTACGTTGTGCATAATTGGCATTGTGTACCTGAACCTATCTCCCTAATTGGTCCTTAAGTTCTTGAACATGTCGTCAACCCTAACCTTCTTTTTAACCGATTTCTGAGCAAAGGTAGACTTCCGAGACATCTTGAGATTGGCTTTTCTCATCTCTTGAGCCTTAGTCTTCAGTAGTTTTTGATGCTCTGGAATATCGTCATATGCCCGACTGAATACAACCCTTGGTGTCAATTGCATCATTCCAAAGAATGTCGGATCGGCTCCCGGGTCATTTTCCATGTGTCCTGTGCACATCGTCACCATCGGCCTCGGAGGCAACGGAACCTTGACCGTCCCAACTTCCGTGTACATACCCTCGTCATCACGGAGGCTGGTGTCTATTTTTCGAAGGTCGCGGTTCAAGGTGTTCCCGTCACCGGTAGAAATGTACATCATAATACCCCGGTACGCAAACCGGTTATTACTGCAAGACATATCAACAATGATGTGATTTGATGCGAGCTTATTGTCGCGATCGGCTTCGGCTAATTCTCCGAGTGCGAGTGGAAATACAGCGGGTTGGTTGTCCTTTGTGCATGGATACAGCTTGGACTTGGAAGAGAATATGAAGCGCGGGATGTAGCTATCGAATGTGTAATGGTATGTATCCTTTGGGGTTGTAGGGCAGTTCTCGGGTGGGTGGCCGCTGTATTTGGTGACGTCGCGAAGAACACTGTCTACCTTAGCCTCGGATTTCCAGTAACAAGACGCTCGACCAGACCAATCAGAGTCTTGACTGCAAAAGACTCGGGAAACCACGCGTGTGTCAATTAGAACAAGGCTGGGGAACATGGCAAAGTAGTCTAACGATTTCTCAGTAATGGACATTTCACCGAGAAGCCGTACGACCCGAAGAGCCGGGAATGGGTTTTGACTATGTTCCAGGGCACTCCGAATGAGCCGGTCTGTGATATCGATCAATGGAGCGTCAGGATCTGGACGACATGGGCGATATATTTCCAAAACTCCGAGGTTGGGTATTCCACTGAGGGCTATAAAGTCCCGCTCGTTCATGTCTGTTCCTCCGGTGATGATGAGATGAGTGATGAACTCAATGCTGGGGGAGTATAAAGGCGCTACCAGGCGGCAAAAGGGCCCCCGAGTTGAACATGAGTGAATACTAAGAATCCAAGAGGCCATAGGGACTCCGCTGTATTTTCGAAGCTTCAAGAGCTTGTGGAATGCTCTCCATGATGAAAATGTGAAGCCATGACTTTAAACCACAGTTAGTGCTAGTATATATATTGGCTACTTCAAGAAAACTTACTATTTGTCTATTTCCGTGTAGCATTTTTTTAGATATTCTTCTATTTTTGGTGGCAGATGTTGCTCATGTTGTGGTAAGAGATTGGCATTGCGACATATAGTGTCCATTACAAGGCCCACTAGAGAGTGTTTGTTGGCATCTCGGAAGGGTAGTGGAACATGTGACCGATTGTTCCTCCAAGACGATGTCCATTTATGAACAGATGGATCAAACGGCTCAAATTCTTCTTGTTGTCGATATGACGATGTGGGATGAATGGAACTCATGATGCTAAGACGTGGTGAAAAGTTCTTGTCGCAAAATAAGGACAGAAAAGATAGGATTCAGTGAATTGGTGAATTGGCTTTGATAACATGAGTTAGGATGTATGGTGTCATTGAAGAAAGAACCAAAATATATGAGAATCCAAGTAGGGTTGAGATTGATGATGTTGGAGGATGTTATTAGATCTAGCTATCACATACTTGCTGGGCCAGCTATTCACATGATAAATATGCATAATAGGGTTAAGCATGGGTTATACAGTTAATACCAGAACAATCAAGGACTGATTATTGAAACTAAAAATCTCCAATTAATGAATATATACAAGTAAAACGCTATTGAAATGCAAACATGACCAGAAAGGCCACCCAAAATACTCCAGATACCAGTTTTTATAGATCCCAAAACCCAACCGCTCAATCGTCAATGACGTCAATCTTTCTGATTAACTCTCCACTAATGCGTGCAATCTCCGATAAAACACCCTTCTTGTTCAGCTCAACTGTTCTCGCTTCCTCGCCCTCTGGAACAATGAAGTTATACGCCAAGCCAACACGGAACGACTGCGTGACATCCTTGGCCTTGGTGGTCCAAATAGCCCCGATGATCGGGTCCTGCTCACCGCCGTAGAAAAACTCCATATAATCACCGTACACTCTCCGCAGTTCATCTACCAACACGGCGACGGGGAATCTAGGGAGAGGCAAAGGGATAGCAGAGCCGGGCATTGAGACACCCAGGTTCTTGAACTCAGAGACTGCAGCCGAGGGCAGAGAGCTGGGCCCTGCGGCAGTTGAGCCACCGATAGTTCTCAAGATAGTGCTAACGGCCCGGCCTGAAACATGCAACAGTACATCATAATCACCCAGCGGCGCCTCGAAGATACCGGCAACATCTTCCGGTCCAAGGTACTCTAAAGCCACAGGGCCATCCCGAGACCCTCTCGCCGCCTTACAAGCACTCTTTGCCAATCTTGTCATGCGCGCTGCGGCGATTCTCGATGGCCCGTTCCTGGTGTAGGCATGTCCAGAAGTTTCCTGTGGCGTCGCAACGAAGAGAACAAGGTTATTCATTCCGGGATCTCTAGAGCGCCAAGAGGAGAGCTTCTCGCGAAGAGCAGTGCGTTCGGCAAGACTCATTGCACCGTTGGAGCCGGATTCGTTATCAACAATGAGAGGCTCATCGCGCCAGTCCCAGCGGGCAAGCATGGAAAGAGTCCGCAGGAAACCAGTGACGGGAGATGTAGGGAGAGACCAAGGAGCTGGCTCGAGGAAAGCACGGAGGGTAAAAAGTTCAATAAGCTCCTCAGAGAAGAAGTCACCAAGTTTCTGGCAAGTAAACCAATACTTGGTGAGGCGGATGGCGCCAGAGAGGGCAGGGAGACGTGTGCAGGCAGTGGCAATGGTTTGGGTGTGAAGAGGAAGGATTTCGTAAGTGTATTTGGTTTCAGCGAGGGAGAGTTCGGCTGCGACACGGACGGAGACATCAAGAGTTTTGTTGACAACCTGGCGTTCGAGAAGAGTTTCCTCGAGCTCAGCAAAAATACGAAGGCGGAAAGCGGCACCAGAGTTATAAACGACATCAAGATAGGCGAGATTGGCGATGCCTTGATCGACATTGTCGCGGCCAAGATAAGCAGTGATGTTGTCGTGGGCCGAGGTGAGGCGCTTGTGGATATCGAGAAGAAATTCAATTTTGGCTTCTTGAATGGCGACGAGGTTTTCGGGCCATTTTCCAGAGGCCTCAAAGTAGAGAAGAACTTCCATGGGCTTGATGGGGCCGGTGAAGTGGCCGCGAAGTTCGGGGAGGGCGATAGAGGTGTAACGGGATGCGGAACCGACAGGGCTCATGCGGCGGATATGAAGAGGAATACCTTGGAGGGCGCGGACGTCCTTCTCAAAAACACTGAATGCCCGCTTGGCCATATCAAAGGACTCCTTATCAAGAGGCTGAAGGTTGAGAAGGTCGGGGATACCGGATTCTTGAAGCGTGATGGCATCAGGCTCAATCTTGAAATGTCTGCCAAGAATGAGAATTGCAATCTCCTCGATGATCCGGGTGGGGATCCTGTTCTCCCACGGTAAACACTCCATAATGCTACCGTCCTTGAACCGACGGAGTTCTGACTTGGGGCCCCAGAAAGTCCGGAAGTCAAGAGCCTCTTCTTCTTCTTCGGCAGTTGGGCCGAGGTCCATGATGCGGGCTGCATTAGCGGCATTGAAAACAACACCAACGCTAATGACCTGATCACTAATCTTAGAAACCCGTCCACCGATGCTCCATGATTTCCGGGGGTTCCAGCTCAAGTGGACTAGCTGAGCGCGATCACCATAAGCCTTAGAAAGTACCCTATGGAACTCGGAACTAGTGGCGAGAGGAAGACCTTTACGGTCGGTAGAAGTCTTCAGCTTATTTGAGATCGGAGCCGAGGAGGGTACCGTCACGTGAAAGACAGCGTCAAAGATCTGCGCAGGGACATTGGCCTTGACGATGAATGTAGACTCGAACTGAGCTAACGCCGGGTTCCCCAAAATTTCGTAAGTCGCTTTAGCATGCATACGCAACAACCCAGCCGACCAAGCGCTCATCTTGTACGCAATGTTTAGGTTCCGCTCGGGATCATAAAGCACTGGACGCCCAGTTTCGGCAGTTTCCTCCACATTAGACACCTTGGAAGCACCTCCAAAGACAAATGCCGATTCGACAAAGTCAGCAGCTGACAGGAATTGCATTGCTGCTTTAAACAACTCAGTGCTGCTCAGCGACGACGATAACCCGCCCTTGCGCGCCTTCTTTCCAGTACCACCAGCCTTGAGCAAGAGCGCCAGCATCAGCGACCACTCGAAGGCACCGAAACCGCCATTGGCAACACTACTAGAGAATCCACGCTGTCTCAGCCACACACGACCTAAGATACAGGCATCCGAGAAAGCAGAGCATTCCTTCTTTGTGGCTGTGACGAGACGGAGGTAAGTGATGAATGTTTCTTCGGCCTTGATGGTGTTGTTATAAAACGGAGTTGGGGCGAGTGTAGTTTCCCGTTTCTCTTCGGTAACACCCTGCTTGTTACAGCAGTGCCACGGGGCAAGCTTGGACTTGGAAAATAGACCCGGGGGCGCACAAGGTATTATCCGGATGACGTAGTTCTCAAACTGTTTGCCAGTCGGGGACATTTCTTCAGACTCCTCATCGGACTCTTCATCAGATTCCTCCTCTTTTTTGACAACCCGTATCAGGACAACAGGGAGTAGCTCGTTTTGATGCATGTGTTCAAATTCGACAACAGCGGCTTCACCCAGCGCATGACTCGCAGCTTGCGCTAGATGCGCCACGAAGAACGCGCGACGGTAGAAGTAGCGCATATTCATGTAATCCTTATCTTGAAACATATCCTTCGGCATCTCCACAACCATGTCAATACCGGGAGACTGCTGTCCGCAGATCATTGAGCGCATGACATAAGAACCAACTACATTGATCTTAGTCGGCTTGGTAAAGTTCACGAGATACGGCGAGTCGTTAGAAGGTTTGGGTTCGGGATACGGAATGATAATCTTGTGCTTTTTCTCAAAACGGTTGGACGCGGAGCCAATCTATAAGGAAGCTGCTAGTTAGTACAAGTTCTCTGGCGCGTGTGCTCTGGGGGGCAGACATGCGACATACCTTCTCAGGCTCACTGGCCTCGAGGCTCTCCACGGCACCCTTCAGTTTGAAAAGGAGCGCATCGGCCCCGGAAAAAGTTTTGCCATAATCAACTCTAACGTTCTTCAACAACTCATCCGTCTCTAGTACAAATGTACTGGCGGTCGTCAGGCGGGCTGCGATCTTCAGATCAGCATTGAAGCCGCCCGCATTGTTGGTTTTCACTCTCTTTGGATTGGACTCCATGGTCCGGCGGGGGTATATAGGAAAAGATGGAGATGAGGCTCAAGGAAGAAATGGAGCGGCTGTATCTCCGGGGTACAGGCTGAGAGCGGGTATATAGAGTGTCGTTGGACGGTAGCAGGACTTACGTGGGATCACAGGCCTAGCCATGCAACCAAACTCAGTCCAAGAATTTTTGATGAAATGGCTTATCGATATGTAACTTTTTGGCGCTTATCGATAGTGGCCCCGCTAAGAGCTATAATCCCTGGTCACAGTCTGCATACTTTTGAGCCATTTTTCTGACAAGCATATACTTAGATATCACCGAGTTCAATGTGCGTTAAATTAATAAAATGTATTGTAATAGATAACATTAGGATTTGATAATATTCCAAAACCACCAGCCAAGAACGCCATAACTAAAACAAATGGTGTTGCGAACAACGAAAACATACAAAGGTAACAAAGGATTGAGTTGGTCCCAATATCAAAAAAAAAAACAGAATCCTCCACTATCCTATCTTCGCATAATGTTTATTCTTCCACACGTCTATATCTCTACTCCCCTTTCCAATTAGACAACCGGTACATATCATTCCTTGCTATAACACAACAAGACCCTACAGCTTCTTGATCTTCTTGTTCTCTTTCATGTTAAGCTGGTGAGTAGAGTATGAGCAGTAACGGTCCTTGATGGCCACCACCTCATATGTGCCCTCCTGCGAAGCGTGAATGGTTTTCGTGTTTTCAAACGAAACTTCGTGACGAGTCTCCAATACCACAGACTTCTGGCCCTTGCGGGAATTGGTGCTACGAGTATAGGTGAACTCAAAGGGAGGAGTGCCACCAAATTCAAATTGAATTTCAACTTCAGTACCTTCATGAATGTCGACCTGAACCTGCTTACCCTTGCTAATACGAACACTGGGAAGCGGGTGGATGTTCTTCGTGATGTTGACGGCAGCCTGGCACTCGCTCGCCTTGTCGGAGATACCAGCGATGGTAAAGCGGCCAGGACTCTCAGCCACACGACGGAAGTTCGTCGTCGGGGACTTGGCAACACGCTTGCCATTGAAATCGTAGACAATCTCGAAGGGAGGAGTACCGGAAAGGGTGTACGAAATGCGCTCACCAACGCAGTAGTCTTCGCGAGTTTCAAGAGGCCAGATAGCAGGAGCCTCATACATATGGATCTGAACTGAGGGACTGTCAAGGTCATATCTGCGTTGGCAGCCCCTGGCATCACGCACGGTGCGGATCTTGACGTGCTGACTACCCAACTGCATGATTTCACGGGGAATCTTGATACCATGCTGGTTGCTTTCAATGGCAGCAATGGTATAAGGCTCAGAAGAACCGCCACTGTGGTGCTTGATCTCAAGCTCGACGTAGAAAGGCGCAACACCTGTAAGTGTAATAGGGATAGTCTGCTCGTTTGCCTGCTCTGCCTTACAATACTTGAAAGAGGAACCAGGCTTGCTGAACGTCGCCGAGGGTTTGGCGTTGATACGTTGGCGAACTTCGAGACCCTTGAAACTGGCATCACTGTTGTAGTAGCTATCCTCCAGCGAAGTAAACATGTAGGAGTTATCGCCAGGTCTCGAGGTATCAAGCGAAATAGACGAGCGTTCCATCGGAACATCAAGCTCATGGCGGCTGAGAACATTTCCACCACGCAGGCCCTTGTGTTTGAGCTCGTAGTTAACGTGGTAGGGTCCATGGCCATTGAATATAAGTTCGATACCATCCACATCACCCTCACAAACATCCTTCTTCCGCCAGGCACCATCTTCGGCTTGCAAAGTTTCCGACATTTGGAGGTTCAAGCCAGGTTTGGCAAACCAATCAACCTCGAAACGACGGGCATCTGGATCCACATCACCACGGCACATCTTGTCTGAGATACTGACAAGTTCGTAAATACCTTTGTGGTTGACAGTGATACGGTCGTTGGCGTCAAACAGAGTTACATCATGAGTCTTGCCAGTATGGGAGTTACGATAGGTGATATCCCAAGGACCATCTCCTTGAAGGCGAACAGGAAGCCCGATTTTGCTGTTCTCGACGGCAAGCACTCTGCGCCGACTCTCGATGAGGCCAAAGCTGACCCGAGGCTTTTGGCGGCGGACGGAGATCTTGACTTGGTCCTTGAGGAATGTAGGGCACTTGCGGTTATCACTGACACCATTGAGAGCAATGACATACTCACCACCTTTGATCAGGGGGTCAGTAGTAATTGTGTAGGAGTTGGACTCAATGGGTCCAATCTTATGAGCCTTGCGGCGGCCCTCGTGAACAATTTCGTACTCCAGATTAAAGGGAGCCTCGCCCGAGAATCTGACGTCTATTTCAGCCTTGTCCTCTAAGCAAGAGTTACTGGGGCTTTGGACAATCATGGCTGAAGCGGCGGGCTTTACATCCTGCTCAAGGCTGAATTCATTACCTTTCAAGGGCATATCAGAGTAGACAGAATCGCTGACACTCTTAAAGTTGTAGGTGTGGAGACCAGCAGTTGTAGGCCGGAGTTCAATCTGATGCCGGAGACCGTTTATCTTGACACTCTCCTGGCGAACACCAGCGTCATTGCGGACGTCATACTTGACCAGGAATGGAGGAGTACCCATGAGGTCTAGATCCACACGAAGTCCCACCGAGTTACCTGCGCACTTATCAGAGATAGGCTCAGACTTGACCTTCAAGCTAGGCTCCAGAGGGTTGATCAGCATGCAAGAGGAAGGCTCTTCAATTTCGCCTTCGCACCCACCGCTGATAACCTTCTTCAGGGTATACAGACCGGACTCTTTGATCATTGGGACGTCCTTGCTGTTCTTGGATGTGTACTTGAAAGTGGAAACTTTGTCACCATGATCACCACTGTTGCTAAGAGAATCGATTGGTGAAAATTCCCATTCCAACTGGTGGCCACCCGCGATAGACCCAACACCACCGGGCATGTTAACAGCGATGGGAAAAGCCATAGGCTTGCCCTTAGCGGCCAAGATAGGCTTGCGCAAGTCACACTGAGTCAGGTGAGCACGGGGGCGCTCCTTGACGTTAAACTTCTCAGTAAGAGAACTCTTAGTGGGTTCGTGGTCCAGCTCGTCTTCGGGCGTTGTGTAGTTGGCGGCATTGCCAAAAGCATCATGAACCTCATGGATGAAGTATTCCCATTCGCCAGGGTTAGTCATAGATTCGTTGACTCCGACAGGAATCTTAACTGAGCGAGCCCAAGAGTAGTCTGCGTCACCATCAACTGAAAAGGAGTGAGCACCAAACATGGGCGACATAAAGTCTTCAGGCTGTAGACTTTGGAAGTGGAAGCTGCGGTCTTTGCCGTTGATAGTACGATCGTATTTGATCTTGAGAGGCGGAGCACCAGTAACGTCGAAGAACAGATCGGAAAGATCACGAATACAACGGTCGGAGCTTGCTGGCGAGCGGATACTGACATGGGGACATTGGACAACAAATGTATCCCTGGAGGGGCGTTGAACATTGAGTTTATACTCGTCCAGGACCTTAGAAAGGCTGTATACACCAGGCTTCTTAACATTGTAGAAGACCTCCACCATATCATCTTCAGCATCGCCCTCATTCTGGCGGATTTGGCGAACGATACTGGCAACTTCTTTCTTCGTAAGCTTGATGGTTTCTACCTCATTGTTCGAAATATCGACGCGAGTGAGCTCGATTTCAACAGGAATTGTGCCATTGAATTGAATTGGGAGTCGGACGGTCTTGCTGTTGGGGCCGATACAGAAGGGTATTTCTTGCCGGTTGAGCATGGCAGATCTATCTCCAAGTTAGCAATGGCTGGGTCACGAGCTTGCAAATTTACTATACATACCCTTCTGGCAAGATGTTAATAATCTGTTTACCCATAATCAAAGACGAGTTGTGTAGGATGTGTGAAACCCGCACGTTGTGTTCTGAAATGGCGATTTCGCTGTCGAACATTGACTTCCACATGGCAGCAAGGCCAAGCTGGAAAGGGAACTATATTCCATGTTAGACTGGCCCCGTAATAGTATCCGATAGATCGAACTTACAGCAACATTGAACATAAGCATATAGTTAAGAACTGCATGAGAAAGGAACACAAACAAACGACTTGAACCGGCAAGTTCCAACCATGGTATACGCAGAGCAGAAACTCCAAAGATGAATAACCAATCCACCAATACCCACCACAAGAATAGCGACGGTGATGATTCATCTTCTTCAATAATTTGAAGCCAGTGGTAGAATCTCCAGAGCATAAGCAAACTCCATACTGCAAAAGCGATGATACGTTGTTGAGGGCCATCTAGGAGGTCGAGAGGGATGACGGGCGAACTGCCATTTGGTGTTGGGTTTGCCTGCGGCGCAACCGGTAAAGCACTTGGGCGTGTGAGCTTTATGGAGTTTGAGCGCTCAAACTTGAACTTCTTTTCGTCGGTGGGCGAAGGCACGAGGCCAGAGGGGCGGGATTGGAAGTGTCGCCGGGGGCGAACGGAGCCCTCTGGCGTCTTGGGAAAGGCTCCCGTAGATATTCTCGGGGTCGAGTTCATGGCACTAGACGGTTAAGCACACATGAGTTGGATATTAAGGTCGGGAGGAGATCTAGAAGAAGGGAAATGGAATTTGAAAATCAACAATGTCGGTAGGGAAGCTAGGCTGATGCTTCGTGGGAACAGCAGACCCGGCTGATGTTCCACTTTAGTGCAGCTGTAGTGCGCTGAGAGGAAGAAGGTCGACAAAGCTTTAGTTTTAGATTGCTGAGAACACCACTTATTTGGACAGGGTGATGCAAAAGCCTAATAGTAGGTGTGGTAAATGTATAAGAGAATTGCAGAAATTTGTTGAAGTAGCAATCAAAATATCACCAACGAAAAAAAAAGTCAATATGACTTTTAGATAACCTTGATACAAATCCAGTGGCCTTGCCTGGTCACTTCATTCTAGGTGCAATGAATTTTCGTCACGTCCTAGAAAAGTTGACGCGCCCAAGAAAAAACTATGGGGCCTTTGTGAGTTTCAGCTTCTGATTGGCTAAAAACACAGGGTTTGAATCCGGAATTGGGGTTAGCGTTGCTGCGACACAGCAGAGCTTTTGTCCCAAAAGTGGCCAAAGAAAATAACAATCAGGTGCTAGCTTCATTGACTTTGGGTGTTGTAACAAGCATTATCCAGTGTATTAATGTAGTGTATAATCCGTCCAATTCCGCCAGAACTGACGTCACCCAAATATGCACGTTAAGGGCGATTCAGTGCCCAACCTCCTGAGTTAAGCATCAAAGGCTCCCTTAATTTGTTCGCCACTTTTGGAATATAACTAGTGGGCCATGATGAACGGTATCCATGGCTGTATGACAGCTTCCAGGGAAATCAGCTATTTAACAGTTAAGGTCGATTCCAAGCAACAAGCTATGTATCATCGGTTTCTGTCAAAAAACTATCCGCCAAGTAGCTGGATTATGCTTTACTACTTTGACTGGATTAGGCGTTAATCACATCCGAGCATCATATGTCCGTTATTCAGGACCAAGACACATGCACGCACTCTGTCCCATCCCATCACTTTGAAAAGACGTATAGCTCCATGGGGTCCAGCTATAAGCTATCGGGTTTGTGATCGTCAGGTTATCAATGAACTAGAGACAATATCAACCCATTCATATCCCTTGATTTATTTTATCATTTTCAATAATCTCTTTTCTCACTCCAATTTCTATTCTCTTACTCCAAGTTTAACAGCCGAATATAACTCTTCAATTATGAATACACGCAAGAGACGGACAACGTCCAACGTTGCTGATACTATAGGCATTGAATCCGAGGGCGAGCATGCCGGTCTTGCTATCAGAGATTATATCGCACCGACCCTGGCTCCATTACAAGAAGATGATCTCGCAGCATGGAAGGGCTGGGTAGAGATTGAGTCGGATCCAGTGAGTGGCTCTACTCCCGTAGAGGATGAATGGCAACTAACATGCCATCTATAAGGCGTTCTTTAATGCGATATTAAAAGATATCGGTGCTCTAAATACAAGAGTGCAAGAAGTTTTCACATTGGACGATATTGGACACAAGTCGTAAGTCACTGGGTGTTTCGTCATCTTAGTATGAGATCTAACATGATACCAGGAGCAATGTATTAGGGTTGATTTTTCTCTCTGAATTCCAAGAAGCTAATGAAGAAGATGATGCTTCTACGGCAAAAGAGCCAGTCGACATTTGGTTTGCAAATCAGGTAAACACTATAGCGTGTTTCCATTAGTATAACAACTATTACTAACAATATCATAGACTGAAGACAACAGTTGTGGCACAGTCGCCATGTTGAACATTCTCATGAACTCAGATCGTGCCAAGTTAAGCGAGAATCTCCAGAAGCTCAAAGACGCTGGTAAGCCCATGAGTTACGTTGGCCGAGGAAAGCTCATTGGTGAAAGCCAATTCCTAAGGATTGCGCACAATCGCTTTGCCACCCGCATGGACGTACTTAACGAAGACTTGGCTCTCGAATCAGGAGTCGAGGCAGATGAAGACGGAAATCTATATCTTAACCGGGAAGTGGCCACAGGAAGATCTCGCTCTAAGTCATCGGCATTTCATTTCATTGCATATATATCGGTAGACGGAAAGCTATGGGAGCTCGACGGGCTTAGGCTTAACCCAGTATGTTTAGGTGATGTTCCTATTGGTGGGAAGAACTGGCTTGAGTTAATCACGCCATTTATTTCAACACGAATGGCGGCAAGTGACGGTGTGACCTTCAACCTTTTGTCATTAGTTGTTGACGAGAAAACATTGGCGATTGAAGGACTGGCTCAAGCCCTAGCTGATGTGTCAACAGTCGAGCAATATCTAAACGGTGTCACAAATGGATGGAATACGGGTGATCAAATTCAATGTCCGATACGATATGGAGAAGAAGAGGATCTCAAGGCATACAAATTGACGCCAGATGACATTATCAGAATTCCCGTATCCGATGAAATTATGGATATAATCAGGGATGAAAGATCGATACAGTATGCCAAGTCTGCAAGAGCCGAAATTATCACCAATAGAATTATCCCGGTAGTTAGCAGGTGGGACGAGATCACTACAATGCAGAGTGACAACGTAGTGGACGACCTGGATTGCGATGATTTTCTACCAGCGGTCCATGAATGGGTCAAGGAACTGGCGATTATGGGGGAGTTACAAGGGCTTCACAAAATAATCAATACGGGCCAGATATCAGGACCTGGTCCGAAGCGGATGAAGAGAAGAAAATGAACCTATACGGGCACGCAGTCATGAAACGGACGTAAAGGTTGTAGCATAATTATGTTAATGATATTTATTTTATACACATTACCATATAGATGTACATCGCTCTGTAAAAACAGGGATACACATGTGACATTTTCAAGTATCTATGAAGACACTTGCCTAGAAGTTGGGCGTTTGTAAAAACAAACTAAAGAGTAGTAATACATTAATGAAAGGAAGGATGATTGTCTAGACGATAATCGAAGGAACCGAATTGGTTCAATTATAAGGATATTCATGGCGAATGTTGCTGATAAATATTCCGTCTGCAAAGTCAAAATTGCGGAAATACTTCCCTAGCTTCAACAAAAGATCTGGAGGGAAAAGCGTAATATCTTTCATAATGGTTATGTTGTTTTCCTGGATCAGATGGGGAGTTGCATCTCTGGAAGCCCTGAAATAAATAGTTAGTAAATTACCAAGTCAGAGTAGAACAGTACAAGACTTACATGCAATGATACATAAATCCGCCCGTGCGATGGTCAGGTATCCAGCCAGTTATTACACCCACGGTATCGTATCTACTGTGTCTAAAGATTTGACCAACTTGGTAACGCGGTGGAACTGGATAGTCGAAGCGATTGTGGACTTGAAAGCTGTTTCTTTCCCTCTCCATAGGAAACGGTGTGTATGGCATATCATAAGAATTCGGCGAATGCCGACTTAGATGGGTGATATGGCGTCTCTGGTTGGGACCAAAGAACTTATGTAGGAGCCATAGGTCTTCGGGATAATACTTTATCACTGTTGAATGAAGTTTCTCATAGGAGTTACCATATCCAAACTCCCAGGAGCCCGTAAAGATACATGTTGCCCAAAGACCCGCATAGTCTGTCTCCATAGCATTATTATAGGACATGCTAGTGCCAAGTTCGCATGCTCTAGCACGCTCATCGGGCGTCATACGGTATATACAGGTAACCGAATTTTGAGCGTTGCGCGAGTGTCGGAGAGCAACGAGATCTGGAGTAGCAGGTCGGAGCCAGTGACGTGAGGCAATACTACCAGGAGGTAAACTATTCTCAAGATCCTTAATATTCAAGTCTCGGTCACTGCCGTATGGGTCCATAATTATAGAGTCGGCCGTATGTGGGTCAACATCATAACCAAGAGGCTTGCCATCAAGATCAAAACCAGCCGGTGGAAGTACAATGACATGCATTTTTCCGGGCACTTGGCAACAATGGGCATTGAGGTTGGTACGCCATGCTATAGAGCAATAAATAACACACTGGATAAGTGGGATTGCGGTGTGGGTTTCGGATTCAATCGTATGTCCAAGATAGAGTCCCTTTAGATGATAGAAGTGGGCACCAGCAGGCTGAGATCCACAATAACCATGTGACCGTAGCCACTGAACTAAGGAGAGGGCATGCTCACGGGTCGTGAATTGAGCATAATCCGGATAGGCCACCTTAAATTCTTGTGCCCATCGATCAAGTTGCGTAGAGGACTAGAAACTGTCAGTAACTTTGGTCTTTCGAGCATTCTAGCCATGAAGCTTACCCAATACAAATCCCGCTCTGGAGATGTCAACGCAAACATATCAAAGCCAGCCATTACTTCTTCAAGATCTGCTGGTGCCCAAGTTCTCGCAGCATGATTTCGTTGGCGCGTCTGTGTATCTTCTGATCTGGAAACCTTATTGGGACTGTATTTGGTCCATCTCGCAATCGCCATAGCGCGATGGATGCTCTTCAAAGCCACATCCGCGTGGAAGCGTCTAGCTAGAGCTTCCTCACAATCAGCGAATCCAAGATTCACCTGACTATACAGATACTCCTTTCCATCCTCGCCTAGAAGAGATAGTTTCTCCAGATTCAGAAGACGGCCTTGCCGCTTATTCACAATCAAATCCAGTAGATGCCGAGCTTGGTTGTATCGAAGTTGTCTCATGGTATAGATCTGGCGCCATTTTACTTCGTATGGTGACTTGAGGCAGTTATTTTTGTATTGGTAGGCGGGATTCCAGAATTTAAACGCCTTGCAGTACTTGCGCCATATCATGTTGTCAACGCAGATACTTCGAAGTCGTCGACACGTCCTCTGAAGTTGGCAGTTGTCAACTGGGCCCACATGCGACAAGATCATATCTACAATCTCGGTCGGTAAGGCAGCAAGAAGACTTTCTGGATTGGTAAACTCGTGGATAGCATCCATGTTGGGCAAAAGAGAAGGGATCCGAGTAGATGTGCATACTGCCATGATCAACCAGGTTATGGTTCTGAAATGAACTATGCCATGAAATGATGTACTCGGGGTCGGAAGGGTTTCAAGAAATATCTAATGGTGGCAAAGCCTTCCTAAGTTCGCAGTTCTAGAGGTCAATGAGCGATACTGAATCTAGTGTATCAGAACTTCGCTAATAGCAGCCTAAAGGTAACCAGATTTGGCAGATGAAGACGTTGTAGTAGTTCCTGTATCTGGCTAGAAATATAATACTCGGATGATGGTATTGCCAATGTTGAGTTCTGGAAACGGGAAACCCGCACGGCGGAGGTGCCTCAAGTTTTGGAATCTTGATACAGAGATCAGAGGATACAGAGATCTGATGCAAGGGACTACAGAAACGCGAAAGCGATCCAGGTCTAGTTGCCAAGTGCTAGCTAATGTAAACTCAAGTTCGAGGTAGTTTACAATGGAACTCTGGGAGTTTCCAATCAAATATTTCAGAGTCGTGAAAGAGTTTTGCGATGGCGGTAGATAGGGCCGTGACGTCGATCGTGGTACAAGGCAACTTAATATCAATGAACCGGGGTGTGGCAGCAATATGTTGGGAAAAGAATCAGATAAAGGGCAGTTGAAAGATGGTTCTCAAAATTGAGACAAGAGGGTTTGTTGCGCGAATTGATCGTTCAGTTGGGAAGAAATTAGCCGTTCAATTGGGGACTGTGACCATGAATATTTTTTGCGCAAGTGGCAATTAAAGTAGCGATTAGCGTTGATGTCTTCTTGGTAGCCGTTACCGTGAGGTTCCGATGATGCAACGGAGCTTTCTGCCAAAAAATTAGCAGGGTCGAGGAGTTTAAGTTGGCAATGGCCCACTTTTGTTAAGGTTTCTGCTTCAAGTACATAAATCTGCTAACAAATATAGACTTTGGCTGAAGTTCGTTGTTCAGGATGAGTGTTTAAAAAGTAACGAGGGTTAAATTGGTCCATCTGGTCCGAACATAAGGGTTATGACCCTATATACACTATACGAAAACGTCAGGGAAAACCCTGCGCAATGTGTCTTTAAAGGGTCCACTTTGAGCGATCTGATTGGCTGGATATCAATTATCACATTTGCGCGGTGCTAGGCCAAAATGGGATATTAAGTAAACAAACGCGATAGGTGACTTAGTCGGCTCCTGCTTCGTGAACCAATGAGTACACGGAGACAAGGGTGATCGACAACAAATTCCATAGGCACCCCGTCGCAAGGCTTGTGACATTGAATTTCTGCGCCGTGGAAACCCGTGACCAAGACCGGCAGTTAAATGTCATTACATCTTCTTAATTCTTTATTACACCTATTAAACCCACTATATTCTATTAGATACAACCTTTTATCCATGTCTTCGATTGCTATCTAAAAATATAGACTGTATTATAGTGGTGACTTTGAGTGACGGCATCTTTTGAAGGTGCACTATTCTACGTCATTAATTTACTCCATTTCTAATTCCTTTGATGGAAAACTCGGCTTGCGCTTTGCGTTGAACTTATTGTAACTTTCATACGCCATGGCTTACGCCGGCTACGGCAATGTCCTCGATACGCCGAGGACTAATATCGGCGACGCGACCTATCTCCACCAACCCGATCTCGACATCTCACAAGAGGCATCTTTTGTATCACCAACGAAGGAAGATGCGCAACAAAACCTCTTCAACCAGCTGCGGGGCGGTCGTTCTGGAGCGGCTATCCGTACTCCTCGTCGCGGACCATTGGCTGACCGAAACAACATGCAAGACCCTGGGCCCGAGTTCACCCCACTACTGAAATCAACCACCAAGAATAATGGATTCCGGCGGCGAGGAAAGGAGAACAAGGACATGCCAGGAACGCCCACCGGGCTTTTGGAGAGAATCAATGAAGATGTATCTCCTCTTCCAGCCTTTGGAAACTCATTACTGGGGCGCTCTATGATGTCGATGGACTCTCCTCTTCCCGCCGTCGAGGCTAGTAGTGTCGAGTCAACGCCTCTCCGATTACCCCCAAAGCGCAATTTTTCTGGAAAGGGCCCCCTCGACGGCGAAAACCAACTATCACTACGTGAACAAGAGAATGTTATCGACAAGATCGAGAAGGAGAATTTCGGCTTAAAACTTAAAATTCATTTCTTGGAGGAGGCCTTACGAAAAGCTGGTCCGGGATATAGTGAGGCAGCACTCAAGGAGAACACGGAGCTAAAAGTCGACAAAGTACAGATGCAACAAGACCTCAAGAGATACAAGAAACATCTAAGTGTTGCTGAAAAAGACCTTGAAACTTATCGACAACAGATGATTGAACTCCAGGAGCGCGCCAAGAAGAAGTACGCTGACGAAAATCTCAAGGCCGAGGTTGAGCGTCTACGAATCGGGTTAGAAGAGAAAGAATCCGAAATCGATCACCTGCGTGCTAGACTCGAAGCAGCTGAAAGTGGAAGTGCTGAAGCCGAAAAACTCCGCGACGAAATCAACGACCTCGAATTAGACTTGCGTGAGAAGGAACGCCTTATCCAAAACCACCATGATGAATTGGACCAACTAGAAGCTAAGCTGAACGAAGACATACGGGACAAGGCCCGTGAGTTAGAAGAGAAAGAGGAGGAAATTGAGGCACTGCAACAATCAGTTCAAGAATCTGAACTGGCTCTGGCTCAAAAAGGCGATGAGCTTGCTGACCTCCAGCAAATGGCCCGGGAGCATGAGCGTGCGGCTGATGAAAAGGTGGATATAATCACGGACCTTGAGGCTAAAGTCCGGATGTTGGGTGAACGGGAGGAAGAGCTTGGGTTACTAAAGGAAAGGCTTCGGGCGTCTCGTGAAAAAGAAGGGCACATGGCTGAGCTAGAGGCCAAGTACCGAAGGATGGAGGACCGGGATCTCGAACGGACGGCTGAGATTGACGCCTTGAAGGAGAAGTTGCGAACAGCCCGAGAGGCAGACGCCGATTTGAGCGAAACCCAAGAAAAGCTCCGCCGCCTGGAGGATCGAGATGCTGACCGAGAAGCCGAATTAGAGGCCCTCCGCGAAAAGCTCCGTCGCTCCAAGGAGCGGGAAATAGAAGCAGAGCAGGTTCGCGAGAGAATGCGTTCCCTGGAGGGCCGTGACTCGGATGCTGCGGAGTTGGAACGGAAGCTTATCGAGGTGGAAACGCGCTCGAAGAATGAGCAGCGGACCATTGCTGAGTATGAGGCTCGGATGAAGCTTGAGCAGCGGCGCCTTGTCGAGCTTGAAGAGATGCTTCAATCAAGTGAAAACGCCAAAGATGAACTTGAGTTTGCGCGTGACACAGTCGATGACCTTGAGCGCAAGATTCGGCAGATGGAAGCCACTTCTGACGAGTTGAAATACAAGCTGCAAGAGGCCCAGACTGAACGGGAGCGTGCTGAAGGGGATCTCGAGGAGCTTCAAGAAGAATTGGCCAACAAGTCAACTATGACCAAGGGCCTCTCTCGCCAGATTGAGGAGAAGAACCAACGCCTTCAAATGGATCTGGATCAAGCTGGCCATGATTATGCCAACCTAGAGAAACAATACGCCCAGGCTCTTCAAGAATGCGAAGCTCTTCGTACCAAGGGCCGCGAGATCAAGCGTGAGCGTGACTCCTTCGAGCGCGAACTTCAGCTTTTGAGATCTAGGGCTACTGACGTTGAGGTTGAGATTGAGGCTCTCCGCGAACAGAAGGCTCATTTACTTCATCAGAACGAGCGCATGATGACGGAAGGTCAAATGCTTCACAAGGAGTCAGTTAAGTTGCGCAACATGGTTACGGAACTTGAAACCGCCTTGGCCCGTGAGAAGGAGCGCATGCTGGATCTCGACCAAGATGCGCGGGGCATGTTCAAGGCTGATATCGACCGTTTGAACGAACAGATCTTCAAGCTTCAGGCTACTCTCCGTGAGCGTGAAAATCTGTATGATATTGACAGCGAGAAGTGGGAGTCAATGAAGCATTCCCTTGAATCTGCTCGTGATAGGGCCGAAGAGAAGGCTTCTAGTCTTCAGCGCACCATTGATCGCCTTCGGCAGGATGGTGACAATCTCTCATCCAAGGAGAACCAGCTTCAGGATCTTGTGAAGGAAGAAATGGACCGCCACAAACGCGAGGAGGCCTCTCTTACTCGTCGGATGGAAGAGCTTCAGCGGTCACTTGATACCAAACAGACTGCACTTTCCGAGCTTCGGACTGAGATGACAAATGTACGTGACGAGCTTCGCCGTACACAAACTGTCCTTAAAACCGAGAAGGAAAAAACCTTGTCCTTAGCTGATGAGGTGGAGGTTTTGACCGCTGCGTTAGATGACGACAATGAAAAGGCAGAAATCGAGAAAGATGAACTTCGTGCCCAGATCGAGTCGTTGAGATCTGCCAACCGCGTTGTCACCACAGGCCCATCTGATGAAGTCACGCGGCAAACTGCCCATACTTTAGAGCGTCTCCGCACTCAGCTTTCGGAATCATCCAATAATTATAGCAAAGTCAGCAAGGAGAAGCTTGCACTACAGGAACAGGTTGTTACTATCAACTTGGAGCTCCAGACGTTGCGCGATACTGTTGCTGATATTCGTGCGGAGAGGGATGAGCTTGAGGCTGAAATTCGGACGTTCGCGAACAAACATGGCGAGGAAACCTACCGAGTTGACCAAGAGCGTGTAGATCTTCGCGCTGCTCGTACGAAGTTAGACCTTGAGGTTCGTCGGCTGAAGGAGGAGAACCGTCTTCTGGAGGAGCGTCGCCTCGAGGCCGAGCACGCTTTGGAGGATGAGATGGACCGTGCTGGCATCGAGGAGGATAAACTTGCCCAGGAGATCAACAAGCTGCGTATCGCTTCCTCCGGTCCTGCTGTCTTTGATTCGCATGAACTTGCTACCGCTCGCCGGACGATTCGGGATTTGGAGAGAAGAGTACAGGATCTTCAGGTCCAGCTCGCGACCGCTGAAGCAACAGCTAACATTGACGGCGGGAGTGAAGTCTCGATTATGCGCCGAGACCTGACAGCTGCGCGCCAGAAAGAGCTTGACTACATTTCCCGAGAGAATACTAGCAAGGAAGCTGTTCGTGGGCTGAAGAAGCAAATTGCAGAGCTTGAGCATAAACTTCACGATGCGGAAATGACTAAGTTGATGGCCTCTCCCCAAGTCATTACCGCCTCTCCCGGTGCGGCTACCCGTCGCGCCGAAGTCGAAGTTTTACGGAAGCAGCTTGCCACTGCTCAGCAAACTCTCCAGGAAACTAAGACCAAGCTTCGCGAAGCTGAGCGCAAGCACGCCGAAGCCAATGCCGACATCCGTGCCCAACTTGCTGACGTCGAAGATGAGCGGACTGCCCTTGAAGAAGCCCTTGACGAGGCCCGCCGCGAAACCGAAGACCTCCGCACCAAACACACTCGCGAAGCTCTTCAAGTTAAGCAGCGTCTCGAAAAGGCTGAGCATGAAGCGAAGTCTGCCCTTGCCGAGGCGGAGAAGGCTGCTGAACAAGGTATGCGCGACAGTTCCCAAGAATCCAAGGAGCTCAAGCGTCAACTACGCAAGGCCTTATTAGAATCGGAGGCACTGGAGCATGATGTCCGCATGCAGTTTGAGACGATTGAAAACCTTAACACGACCGAGGCCGCCCTGCGTAAGAAGCTTGAACGGACCCGTGGTGAGCGTTCTGCCTTCCGCATCGGCGCCGAGAAGATGGCTCGCACTGTTGAGAGTTTGAAGCAGGCTGCGGTGGCACATGAGGAGCTGGCAGCAACATTGCAACAGGAGTTGGAGCGGGTCAATTCTCATGAGACTAGAGGACTCATTGAGGAGTTGACCACGACGCTCAAGGCGGCGGAGGAGAAGCACAAGAAGGAGCTGAGGGGATTAGTCATGCAAATGGAGTGGATGCAGGCCCGGTGGGAGCGGGAAGCGGCGTTACGGGCGGACGCAGCGTTTGCGAAGAAGTTCTTGCAGTTACAGTTGGATGTTGCGACAGCTTGGTATGTATTTGATCTTGTCCCTGTCATCCGTTGTGTTATATTTACTAATCTATTCCCAGCAATCACGCTCAACTCCGCGAGTTGGAACATATCCGTCGGGATGTTCTTGGTAACAAGAAAGCTTTGACACTCCCTTCACATATCCTCAAACCATCAGGATCCACAGAGAGACCATCGTTGCGTGCTGTGGCCATGGCCGTTCGGTTTGCGATTAGGGTGAGGAGAGGAGCAGACATGTGGAGGAAGCAGGAGGTGACGAGGGTCCGTATTGTTGAAGCGGTGGAAGATATGAAGAGGCAGAAACGCATTGGGGAAATGAAGGGAGAAAGAATGGAACGGAGAGCAAGAGAGAGACGGCGAAGATAGAGGGGAAAATGAGAGTTTGGGCTTGGGCGTTCTGGCTGATTTTCGGGGTTGGGAATGCTTTTATTTTTATGATATCAAGTTTTTGGGTGTTTTGTTTTGTGACTTGTTTGATGATAAGAACAGAGTCTTAGAATTTTATTTCAATGGTCATTTTGTATTAATAATTCCTAGTTGTACTGTAACTTCAGCTTCATGATATCCTGTCTTCATTGATGCCAGTGTTGCATCATCGAGTTGCTGGTTCCACAGAACTTATTTGCAGACATAATTGTGGGCCGGTGGCGAATCTTGACCGACGACATGCCATATCTGGGCCCCCAGATTCAGCATGGAATTATACATTGTTAGAGCAATGAAAAGTTAAATTAAGATCCATTTAGATATGTAGGTAAAGGCAATTCCCATCCAACGCTTACAATGAACCAGATAAATCAAATCTCAACTAAACACAACCAGGAACATAAACGAGCATAAATATATAGAAAAGCAAAAAACAAACAAGAAAGAAAGTAAACCAGAGAGGACTATACAAAGCTAACATGAAAACTGGAGAATAAAAAACCCCCGAATAAAGGCAAATCATAGCCAAGAATTCGCAGAACAGCTAACCACAGGAAGAAAAAAAAACTTGCTGTCTTCTTTGTGATTGTGATAATGGGTGGATGTCGCTGGAGGCTTATCACGAGGCGGCGAAGAATATCAGTGGCCAACAGGTAGATATTGTAGATTGAGATGAAAAAATGGCATGTGGCACTGAACAAAGAACCAGCCAGCTGGTGAAAGGAAACGCGTATATGGTGGGTGCTCTCATATGTAGCGCCGACTAGTATCGGATACCATACAGGCACTGGGAGGCCATTGTGCGATTTGGGCATATTCCTTTTTGTATCGATTTTTTTGTTCGGTATTTTGATTGTTTTGACGATTGATATTTTGCGTAGAGCTCATGTTCGCCCATTACATGACAAACAGCAGATTCGTATCTACCTTCCGTGTCAGTAAGATGATCTCGGACGAAGTGTTCTTCTGGCCTCACCGGGTGCCGACGATGAATGGAGGGAAATAGGCAAACATGTGATAAAGCAGCAACAATAGCAGATAAGTCTAAGTCTAAATTTCGCGAAAAACAAGAAAAGGTGGAGGGGGGAAACATAATTAACCATTGCCAGGCAAAGGAGGAAACAGGAAAAGAAGACGAGTAATATGAAAGCAAAGGGCAAGCCCGTGAAGAAAAAACCAATGATCTTATCAGGGCTTATCACTTTTAGGGAGACGATAGACAAATGTGCTTTTGTACTGCTTGATCGTCAACGGGTTCTGCTTACTCAAAGGATGGCTGCAAGACAGCTGTGGCTGCTGAGTATATCTGCCGGCGAGCTCGTCGCGGATGTTGTTGAGCAGCTGTACATAGCTCTGCTGTGGATTCTTGCTAAGCGCTGTGATGAAAGCCCAAGACATGGCACCGGTAGGTTGTGTTAAGACAGTGCTGTCAGCCCTGCTCAAGTTAGCATGAGGTATGTGAGAATCGTGGGTTTTACTAAGTGCTTAACGTACGATTTTTGGTTATCTTTGCTGCTAGAAAACATGATGACATCGGCCATGGAGCCCTTGGTGATTTTGGCGTGTCTAAAGTTGTCGCCACTGGCCGCAGCGCGCTTCACAATGCCCATGACAGACCCCGTCAAGCTATCGCTACTTGACTCTGGGCGGGACATTCTGTTCGATACGACCTGCAGAAGCTCGGCCCCCGCATCTGATGCGGCACCGGGAACCTTCAAGATACCTTGAGTAGAGTAGATGTAAGGAAGGTCAAGGGCAGTTCCTGAGTGACATGAGTCGAAAATGGCGGTGAGTCTCACACCTGCCTGTAAAGGTCGGACCATAATACGATGCATCTCATCATCGGAGATGTGGCCATGTGCTCTGAAGTCCACAGGGTAAATAACCTCGTCATAACCCTCGTGTTCCTCAACTTCGGGGTCTCTGGTTTGACCGCCATGTCCTGCTACTGGTTAGTGATACAGCCTTTGTTTTCTTTATGCTCCTGGGAAACATACCAGAGTAATGGAAAAACAACGAGTCGTTGGGCTTAGCATCTTTGATCAGCCAGTGCATAGCCCGCAGGATGTTGTGCTTTGTGGGGTGGCCAACAGTGTTGTGCTGGTCATCGGTGAGAATGACCATGTCCTCCCTCTTGTAGCCAAACTGCTGTACCAGATACGCAGACATGTTCTTCACGTCGTTAATACAACCACGGAGCTGACCGCGCTGGCCGAAATAGTTGATGCCAATCAATAAGGCCTTCTTGCGGCCTAGTGGATAGGGATCATGCTCTGGCATATTGGGAGGGGGAGCAGCACTATAGCCTAAGGGCGCGGATGGGGGCGGTGATATTAAGCCATTGGGTGACGGAGCGCCATACGGAGGACTGGAATGATTCTGGGCTATATTATAGATGGTTCATGTTAGTATGTCTTTGTAGGATTCGCCAGTGCTGCGACAAAAGCAGGTTCTGTGGTCAACGCACCAGAATGATTACTAGGAGACGGGGAATAGGCACTGTGGGGTGATGGCTGCTATAGATGCTGTCAGTACTTTGTCATCGGGTAGATACATAGAAGGAGAACATACATTGCTGTATTGGATATTCTGTGGTGAGCCATTATAGTAGTGGTTGGCTTGCGGTGTTTGAACGTATTGCGTTTGAGCAAAATTTGACTGAGAAGGTGATCTAAAGAGATGACGTTGAGTTAGTGTCTGGAAACACGGAAAGCGCAGATCACTCTAGATTCCGTTCCCGTGGGAAACAAAACCAGACTTGCATGTCCGAGACGTCAGAGCGTTGAGACAGGGCATAGCCTAGCACGGGTGACTATCGAGCAACTGTAGAAAGGGCTACAGGAAGAAGTATGTCGACGTACGGCTGTTGCATGTACCCATTCGGTGGAGAGTAGGCTTGGACCATGGGAGGGGCACCGTAGGTGGTGTACTGAGGGTAGCCTCCGGACATTGTTGTTGTGGACGATAGGGTTGGCTTATCAATAAAGAAGAGAGGCAACCCTGTGTTGAAAAGATAGACACCTTAGCAGGGAGAGGGCCTAACTAGTTATCGCTATTGTGGGGAGTTGAGTTTGGTGATGCGACAAGCAAGGCTTGGTAGAGAAAGATATATTGAGGAGTTCGCAAGTGCACACCGTGTGGTTCCGTGGGCGAAGGAGGCAAATAGCAAGGCTAGGAATCGATGCGACGTTTGGTAAGTAAGAGGAGGAGCGAGAACAAAAATGCCGGGGAAGATGCGGTTGGCACACTAGTAGCGTATTATAGTGTGTTGCATGTGTTGCATGTGTAAAATTGACAGTAACGTAGACGCAAATGGAGGTGAGATTGGAAAATTGAAGACGGGCACACGAGGACAGAAACCCGAGTATATAAGATTATTTGTGGCTGATACTGCACCAAGGCTAAGTAGAATATATATATGAGTAATGGGTGATGGATTTGATAGCTCCTTAAAATGAAATGAACAAAAAAGAGGAAAGGGACCTCGACAATGACGGGCGGGTCAAGTAAGTATTTTAGGGATGGTGGACTCGATGGTGGGTAGGTGTTTAAACTGGCAAGACCCCCAGTACAGCTACTACCGCTGTCGCAAGAAACGCACTATAAAATATATGAATTAATTGTGCAGGCCATTAAATCGAAGGAGGGCGATTCGATCGGGGCGACAACCAGGAAGGAGTAACAATTGGATTTAGGCAATCGCTTCCGTGGTCCTCATAATGGAGGGAATTGAGAAGAAAGATCTATACTTGATATTCGCTTCTCAAACGAGTGAGTTTTCCAATGTAAATTTGGGGCGTCTTATCTCAGGTCATAAATTCGTAATCCAGCTTGGTGAGGCCTCGTGAGATCTACCAAATTTGCCAAATTAAGAAGAGTTCGTCAGATATCGCTCTGGGTATGGAGCCCGTAGTTTTTTATCCTGACGTGTAGAATATAATAATACTCAACAATAAGAAATAAACTAGCATTTTGAATACTCAAATCTATAGACATGGAAGAAATATCGATTCCTCTTCGATCTTATATGGTTGCTACATCAGTATCTTCACATATCATACGGATTTCAACGAGTCTTGATGATACCTTGTCAGTCCAGGCCCTCTGAAATAGAATGCTGAATCGTTACTTTGAGCCAGAGTTGTGTGAGTGGGTAGACGTATGTAAGTCTCTATTCCATGGAGATGTAGAGCCGGCATTGACTGGGGGCTCGGAATTGGAAGCGGTGGCACGTTTCTAGCCACGATCTTCAAAAGCAAGTGATTCTAGGTATCACACGAGTATAGATAGTGACACGATGGATAAATTTGGGGATATTGACGCTTCCGGGCCATATGCGGAAATTCTGATAATATCGATGCCTATGCCCCCTTTAGTTACCTCAGCCTGCTTAATTGTCTTTGCAGCTGCTATCATTAAAACGAGATTTTTGTTATGTGAATGATCCCATGTCTGTAAGCAGCGGGACGCTACAACTAGAGCTGTAGTCTGTCGGCTATGGCACAGTCAGCTGGAAAGTGATAGACCAGACAAAGGCTTTGCTTTGCACTGTCATCCCAGGGAACACAAAGAGTGGCAAAATACGATATTTGTGGTAATTCAACTTCTTCAATCATCTTGCCCTGTCGAGTTCTAGATAGTTGGCTTCGTGAGTCTTGTGGTTCCATGGGAATACAACGGAGAATTCCGGTAGAACAGATTGTGGCAAGGAGAGAACGGTGACATGCAAATGGTAATCGTCATGATTTATAAAAAGCTCCAGGTAATTCGGTACTTTCCGTCCCCAAACTAGCAATATATATACGTGTAGCTAGACGAAGTGGCCATGCGGGTATTGGGCGTGAAGATCCATTTGCTACACATCAAATTGCAGGTAATCCAAAATACATCAATTTACACTGTCACCCAGAACAATATTTGACTTCATCAAGTGATGTTTACTGTATCATGTTATGAACAGCACATAACAGCAGATGTCCACACGGATATGATGCATAACCAGGCACTCCAACTGACACAGTAACCCATGCTACAAACAAGTAACCATTATCTGTATCTAACATCTGTGGGTAATCCAGAAAGTAAGTAAAGTTGGCAAGCGAACCACATCTTGCGATTGCGTTTTTGCATGGTACAAACGAAAGTCTTCGGATCCGCGGGTGTCAAACGTGGCAACTGGGGCGATAATTACTGTGGATAGTTCCCTTCCCTTCCAGCAGTCATACGGTGCAGTGCATGGCTCAAAAACAACCAGTGAAATGTACTCGTATGTTAAGCCTATCATGGCCGAGATATCATGCTTATGGCGTTCCCACTTGAAAATACCAAGTATAATTATTATCACCAACCTGCATCAGGATCTGGATTCAAAAACTCTAGCGGGGAAATATGCCTTGCCAGGTATATACTCAAAGACTTTAACTCATTCCCAAGAGTATTTTGGCCCTAATATTTGCGAAGGGAAAGACATGATCGCAACATGGGTACTATTTCAGAAACCCTTGGCATCAAATACTTGCTTCTTTGTAATAATCCATTTTCACAATACAACGTTGCGAGCAAACCGCCCTAAATATGCTCGCTATATAAAGTATTCTTGATTTCCAAGCCAGAAAGGAGAGTTGAAATTTGACGGCTGAGACGCTGCATTGTGCAGGAGATGGACAGATGACATGGCTGGACAACATGTCTCACATTTCTGAACAGTTAGTACATTCAATAATGGCCAGCTAACCTCCTTCCACTATACATCACGTTTCATGTCGTTCACATGACAAGGGCGGTATCATAGTCAGCAGAGTGATTCTCAGAGCATGTTAGCAATAAAGTTACCTAGCAAGTTCCTGCACGAGGTCCAGTTAGGAAAGAAGAGATACATGAAAATATGCATCAGATGTTGGGTACAAGGATTACAGTGGCCAGGAAGGGGTAAGCCAGGTCTAAGTCGTGGGGCCAGTCCTATGGAACTTGATAGATTGAGGGCAAACACACAGGTCGGTGCTGTGCCTACTTTGCGGGAAGGATGGAGGCCAGGAGGATAGGTAAAAGGTTTCTAGACAAGTTTGTAAGAAGTATGAGTTGGCGATGCGTTATGCCACCGTTTCATGGGGCTGGGTTACCACCAAGATAATTGAAGCTGTCGGGTGAACCTGCTATATTAAATAGGGTAGTTATGTCTTCAAGATGTCGGGCTCAACGCACAGTAAAATCAAGGTTTGTATATGGGTTCTACAGCTATGTAAAGAGGGTTCTCTGTGTACTTTGGAACACCAGCCTGGGAGATGTTATATTACCAGAGTCTTCTCCTACCTGGTCCAACTAGGAATTTGGTATGAGATGAGTATCGAGGAGGCACTAAAACAACTTTTCTACAGGGAACTTTGGCATGGTCTGCCAAGTTTCTGGGCTTAACATATGGATTTTAAGGGCATGCTCTGCTGAAAAAACGACTAGTTAGCCATAATTTTGATTTACATCTGGAGACCCGATTAAGAAAAGGGCATGGATTCAAGTGAGCGATAGTAGCGGCGCAGAGTTAACTAAGGCCCCACTCTGTCCAGACAGCCATCTGATATATCGTTCAAATACAGAAACATAGTCATGGAGTTGAGCTGTAGCTGAGGAAAACCTGAACATGAGGTTGGTGAATGTAACTGCACTGACGCTCAGCCTTTGCAGCCGAGGGTGAAGTAGTTCTGCTTCGCAGACTATACAATAAAAGTACGGCAAGATACTCATAGATCGAAAAAAAAAAAAAAAAAAGAAGGAAAAATTCTCGCCGGGTGTAGAAAATGTTGTTGAGAAATTATCGGGGTATAGACATGGTGGTAACTTTGGTAATTTTCATTTCAAGATAGTAGATTTTTTTTTCGCTTCAGTTCAGCCAAAGCGAAGAAGCCCGTCCCTTGTTTTGTGCATGAGACTTGCATGGCGGCCTCCCAATTTTCCCACTGATGAAATGACGATAGGACATGACATATGTATGGAATGGGCAAAGACGACAAGGGAAAGCAGGATTTGAAACTTGTTGACTATACTTAGGATAGCTTCGCTGCCGTGACACAAGTATTATTGACCCTCTCTAGGTAGGCGGTTTATCATAATAATCAAAAGACATTGTGAACACCAGAGCTATAAGCGTACTTTTACGTGTCAAGTTATCAGTGGAAATTTCTGGGAAAATGAAGATAAATTTATCAATTTCCGATAATGGTGAGCAGAACTAACAAGTAAAAATAATCAACATTTCAGTAATAAGAGTCCTTAACAACCATCCTCGTCCCTTGTCTCTTCCCGTGTTCTTATGAATTATAGTAAACTTACAGGGACTAAGCTCCGAGCCAATCACCAAGCCGGAGCCCCGGTTCTGCACCAAGTGTTTGGCAAGTCTGGTCATCGGCTAAGGCTCTAGTGTGGATTTCTCAGACTAAGAGCCAGCTCTTACTAGTGCTCAATATGGTTAGTCTCAGGGTCTGAGAAGCTTTTTCGAATGAAGGAATGGAGAGACAACTTCACAAAGAGCCTGCTAACCATGTTTGGCGGATCCCAGTTTTACTGCATCCAAAGGGTTATTGAGAGAGGATATCAGATGGTTGCTGTGAGTTGTGGCCTGGGGGATCCGAGTGGCTGTGCATTGGTTGACCTCTGAGATCTGCTCAGGGAATATTATGGACATATCCGTCTCAAAATTCATTAAGTCTGATATCTGTAGGGGCTAGGCAGGGAGACTACACATGCTCGATAATTATTTGTTTTAATGAAGTCTTGTACTAGCAGTAGATCCCAAATATTTGTAACGGTTATGTACACCTGCATCACACCCTAGCTTCATATGTCATTGATTTCCTCCGAATAGGGACTACATTTCACTTCTCTCCATGACCACCTAGACTGATATTAAATAGATAGTCTTGGCTTGGATACAAGTTCCTGTGGAAGTCATGAACAAGTACTAGTCGATCTGCTTATGGAACTAATAATATTCCCTAATCAGGTACTCTATTCCGTGACTCCTCTATATTGACCCAGTAATGGTATACGCCAAGTGCTTACCTACTTGTCTCTTTAATTATATCACTGATATGTGCCATTAAATCAGATATACCAAAAAAATCGCCGCATGTATTTAGCGCCAATAGCCGACGAGATAGGCGATAGCCTATATCATAATACCACGCCTCCATAAGTAGCTGTCTGTGCCTGCTTCAGCCTCCCAGGTGTTGTTATTCCCGATTGTGTACTTGCTAGCTCTCTAGACCTGGTAAGGTAGCCACCTCTAATTCTAGATGGAAAAGCCGTTCGGGATTTTCGTCCCTCTTTTCATGGGATCGGTTATGTAAATATTTGTCATGCCTGCTTGATCTTTAAAGCTAACAACGCCGACACACAGAGGATGCCGTGGAATTGAAATGACATCAGCACCCGAAAAAAGAGACAAGTGAGACATTGCCACAGTAAGACGTCGTGTAGGTGGTGGTATCCCGTAGCATAGAGTCAAGATATGGGGTTCAATATGGAAGAACGAGGTATGCATGGTGGTGGCAGTGGAGCATCCCTGTTGAGCTGCTGTGATAGGTCACGGTGGAGGGTAGACTCGAGAGCTAGTAAAAGTATGTACGATGTGAGAATGGAGAGTTTATCTTTTGAAGATAGGTAATTTGGATAACGAGAAATTGAGTATAATGGATAGGGAGTTATGTAATATATCAATAATGCGCAAGACACATCGAATATACGACAAGAATTTACAGTAGTTTGTGTTTGCAGATGAATACAGGTACAAATTAAGAAGATTAGCTCTACATCAAAATCAGCAACAAACAACGTCATGGCAGATATATCACCATCACTCAAATTCGACTGTGTATTACACATCATTATAAGTGGTTATGTTCATCTTCAAATGGGACAACAAACCGTCATCTATGCCAGCTTCATGGAACATAGCTATCTTGTTGTTTTATTCATTTATACAATGATGAATTGTCTATACTTCCACAGTCAGACATTTTAAGCTTGAGAACTTATGAATTGTTGACGCCCCTTTGAGGCAGCCGGCGGCCCTCTCAACAACAAGCAATGCGCTCAGATCGGCAGGTTAGTCTGATGGAAGAGTGAGTGTGGTAAGCTTGGCGTATCAGTAACTGGCGGCTCAGTTTGTTATACAAGAATTCTGTCAGACGGAGAAGCTATCTAGGAGTTCTCGTGGCCGGAATTAGACGACTAAATCCGCTCGGATTTCTAAATGGTAGAATACTGGATACATTGTTATTGCTGACTATAGCTGGACACATGGTATTGGAATCATAAACGAGAAAGTACAGTACATATGAATATTTTGCCATGTACCAATGGCCATAGTTAACGAGTTCAGAGGCTGTAATTGGCCATGTAATCCTAAATATAAGTATTTATCTCCAATAAAGTTCGTCATCAAGCGCAAGGGCTAACCTTTGAGGGGTTAACGTTAAATTACAAGCATGTAAGCTCTAAAGTCAATATGAGACAATGGTATTATCAGGAAAGCATGATAACAAGTGAGTAACTTCCAACACTATGCACGACACTTAGCATCGTCATTCCACATCAGCTCAAATGTTGGTATTGACTTGGATTTTAACATGACAAAGATATTATTAATTTAGAAATCACAGAGCCTCTGTCAGCAAGGCCTATATAAGGTGTTCATACCTCATAGTCATAAGATTATAGGTATACTTTTTTTTTTTTAAAGAAAAAGCACGTGTTAGAAACCAAGATAATATCATATTGAGTTTTAGACATGCATTCACAAATCTGCTCCGGCTACTCTGGCTCGAAGAGCATACACATCAATTAGAAATATATTTACTAGGATTATAGCATCTAATATTACAGCTAACGATGGTGAATTGTCACTAACGGTATACACCTAATCTGAGGACTTGACTACGGAAATGGTTATAAATTATCTCAGTATATATACTATGTTAGAAAATCTAGAATGGTGTTGATTTCTCTCTCTTGATGGGTTCTGCAAGTAACCTTCTTAGTATCATCTTGGCCTCAGATTTGCTCCACGAGCCCATATAGTAATTTCTTTTTCTCAAAATGACGCATAAAATAATGAAGTGATAATAGAGGATCTACCCTATAGTCCAGCTTAGGCCCCAGCCCCCAAAGCTCATGGGCTTGAAGATTCCCGAGGCCTCTTTCCTACCGCCCCCATATCTAGATGCTAGAATGCTCATACCTACAACACCCCACTTTCATCTCTCTGTTGACTCCTCCTGTCCATCCATCCGGCCCCAGCCGACGACCCAACCAGTCTTTCTTCCTTTCAAGTCCAAGTGTAGCATTGATGTCTCCTTTACACTGCATATCCAATCAAACCCAAACGGCCAATTACTCACCTATCAAACACTTAGCAGCACTCTGAAAATTTGGCTTATAACTGATGGCTAGATGTACTTATAGTCCCTTTTCTTGGGTCTATGAAACTCGCTTCAAGGTGGACTTGGCCAGTCCAGTAACTTCTGCGGATCCCACGAGCTGACAGCATAGGACAGTGTCTTGTTGGTTCCAATGAGGGAGCCTGATGGGCTGGATTGGGGCTGTAGGATGGCTATAAAGTGACGCTGTAGCCGGTCGGTATGTTGTAGAGGAAGAGGTAAGTGATAGATATGCAAAAATGACACGATGATTGTTGGAGGTAGTTGACAAGTGAGGGTGGTGTAAGGAATTGGAGATGGCAGGGATAATATTGGACGATAAGCAGATTACTAGCCTGCAAATCGCTTTTTGAATGTCGCCGAAGGCCACAAAAGGGCTCTGATCTCTGTCCAACCGACCTAACCGAACCGCCACTTAGATATTCGAGCCCATTATCGACTGGGCTGCCATTGATAGATATCCCATGTGGATATCCTCATGACCTATTACGACATCTGACAGCTCTTGAGTTCCCTGGCCTGTCTTTGTGTTCCTCGCCCCCATCTTCCCGCATAATCGGTTGCAGCCTGTCCATCTCATCTTAGCCGTCTCCCCCATGTTGGCTGCGCAACAGCGATGTGTGGTGGAGTGAGACCAGTCGTGCTCCCAATCCAGAACCAAGGCCGAGAACACGCTCGGAGAGTTATTAAAGCTGGGCAAAAGGGACGTGTTGACGACAGGAAGGTCTCGACCAGATAATAGTCTTGAAACTAGAGGTTTTGTGCAACGAAATATATCTATGCCCTAGTAGACAATCTGCTGGCGATGGCAACATGGGATTTATGGATTAATATTCCTCTATGCATATGTCTCTCACTTCTGCATTAGGCCTCTAAAGATGTCCAGATGACGACGCAACCGTAAAGACTTGCTCAAGCGCTTGATTGATTGATTGATTGTTTGTTTGTTTTATGTATTCTATGCTACCGGAGAGACATATAACGCCGAGCTTCCACATATTGTTAACGGACAGAGTATGAGGCTGTTTGTTCTGCCTATATAAGAGATTTCTGTAAGAGGGTGACAGTAGTCCGAAGACTCCCGTGTCCCAAGCAGACCGGAAGTTGCTCATGCGCTTTGTCGATTGATTTTGATTGATTGATTTTATTGGTTTACGTCTACATATGGTCTAGATTAAGCCACAATACGACGGCATCTGCCACAAGTTGTGGCGAGCATGCAGGGATTAGCACCGGAGACCTTGCTTTCCATGGCCGATCGCCGGCCCGGCCCGAGAGCCGTAAGAAAGTAGGCCCCGATACCTAAAGAAATGAAGTGCGCTTTGCCGATTTGAATTGAAGCCATAATCTTGGATATCACAGTCTCCTATCACATACGACCATAGCCTGTGGAAAATACGGGGTCCCGTCTGCTCCCCCATAGTCAAGCCACAGAGCGCCGGATTAGTACTACGGTGGGTGACCACGTGGGAATACCCGGTGTTGTATGTCTTTCTTTTGTCTTTTTTGGCTGTATTTTTATTAGGAAGTTCTATCAACTTCAAATAAACATAATAAAAGGTGAATATATTTGAAATGTCCGGGGCTTCTCAACCTGAATCAAGGCCTCTATGTAGCTTGCCTTCCTCGATCTATTCTAGAACTCACCTTTCCAACCTGGAACTCGTCCATAATATTGTCACTACTCTACTGTCAACTCTAAAGTACCCATGCTGCGCTCATTTATCTTACTATTTATTTCAAAACTTAATATCACCCTTCCCCATTTCTGTCTCTATCAAAATACCGACCCAGCTGTCCTCTCTCTCCCCACACAGCCCACCTATCTACTCGGAGCCTCCTGTCACTCACATCACTTCCCATTCCAAGCCCTCACCTGATTCTCTCATCCCATCAACCAACCAGAACCTCGAACGTACCGCCTACCCTCCGCTTCTTTTCCCAGTCACAGGATCCCGTAGTTAACACTCCGTACCTCAGACGGCTCACCAAGTATTATTGTTAGACGGCGCAAGTCCAAAGTAGGTAAACGAGGGTGTTGAGGTGTTATGGAGCTAAGGTATCCATAGCGACAGCAACATGTAGATTCTGATAATGTTAAAGGATGTGGTCATTGTTACGCAGGAGTGATGCATTGGGCGCTGCCAGGCATTCCATGGTCTTAAGCAAATATATAGACCAAGAAGAAGCCGTTCGCATATGATTAAATGACAACTCAACCAAAGTTACACAATAAAATATATCACATGATCGAGTTCATATGACTGAACCCCTCTATAGGGGCCTGGTTATGAGTAGTCGAATGTCTGTATTTACAAATTTGCAAAAACTAGTGTTTTATTTCATGCTTCCTTATCCACTATATTGACGACCTCTGTTTCTTCCGTTGTCGGCTTCCTCCTCTCCCTTTCTCGTTTCCCTGGCTGTTCCTTCTTTTTGGAAAACATCACTGACCACGGACACTTGAACAATTCCGTCCACGATACGCCAAGTCCTGCCGTCCTGTCGTCCTTCTAGGCAGTCCCAGGCTTTTTGGTGTCCACCAGTGTATCGCGAAGCTGATAATTCATCAGGCCCCAGACAATCCGCAAAGCCTCCAGACGATCCTCCAATTTAAACAGGTCATACCACTTGCTGCGATACATCAAAACCCTATCCCAGTTGACATCATCAACATTGCCCTCAAGAATCTTTAAAAGGTTCAATGGGACGCGAACGCGCACAATGCTGATGTGGTGGAACAGTCCATTCACCATAAAGATATCGTCATAGTCGGCGCCCTTGATCCGTCCATACGCCTGATAATTGGTTTTGGGGTCCCAAGTCAACGATGGCGGCTTGATTGCCCGATAGTTATCATAGATGCTAAGCGTTGTCTTCTTCAATCGTTTTGGGCCACCCGGAAGCTGACCTGGACGAGTGAACCTAGATGAAGGCGGCAATGATGACGAGGGTGCTGGTTTACTTTTTTCATCCTTCTGAGGTAAGGCGTCCTTGTCTCCGCTGATCGATGTCGGATCAACTTCACGGCCAATGGGCCCACCGGGACCGCCACCCCAACGACGCTTCGAGCTCCACCACACATTCTGGCCTAGGCGGTGCTCAACCTTTCCTTCACGATTTCGGTGCTGTGCTGCAACTATCACAGCAATCATCTCCCGTGACAAGTCCTGGAAGACTTCAAGGTCCGTATTAAATTCTGTAATCGGCCGAGCGGAAATGACAGCAAGAGGACCCTCAACACCACCTCCACGGGCTACGGTACGATCAAGCGGCGTCCGGAAAATGAAAGTTGCACTTGATGGTAGATATGACCGGCGAGGCAGAGAAGAATCAGGAGAAAGCGGTCCACACATATGAAGGCGGGGCTCACTACGGGGTGGGTTGGTGTTGCCACCCCAGTCGTACGCGATCAACTTCACAAAAGCGTTCATAAGATTGTGTCGGTATTCATTAGGCATGTCAGATCCCTTATGAGTTCTGAAGTAGTCTTCCTCAGAATCGGCGAAGTTGGGGACAGCCCGGACTTGTCCCGGTCTGGTTTCAGCAGGTGGGTTCTCCGCCTCGAACTTTTTGCGCGCTTCCTCTCGTCTGAGATCAGCCTCAATCTTCTGCTCCTCAGTGAGGGGGGTCTCGGTCGTGTCATCCCAAAAACCGGTAAATGTTTCCAAATGGCGCCAGAAATCGTGAGAGTTGCCCAATCGGGGCTGCTGTACACCCAGTGGTGGCGGCAGGCGGCGGATGTTGCGGAATGCCCGGGAATTTTGGTAACTCAACTCATCCTTGCGGTCAAGATAAGTCGATGCTCCAGGAGTGAAGTGGCCACTAGGCAGTTTACGGACATAAGACTTATCAAACTCCCGGGCCTCATCTCTCGTCATAGCATCCCAATCCTTGAATGGCGGCAGAAAGGATGGATCCGGCAGGATTTCTTCAGACGGAACATCATGCTTTGTCTCGAGACCGATTGTGGAGAACAAAGAAGAGTTGATGTCGTGCGGGCGATGTACATTTTGTAATTGTTCAACAAGAGCTTTGCGGGCGGACTCTGTCGACGGAGGGATATCCACTTTAGGAGGAAAGACTATCGGAGTCGGCGGCGGCACATTGGTTCTCTTGACGTTGGGACGAGCCCGGATATTGCCTGCGGGATTTTGGTTAACGTTTTTGCACCACGGCATATTTTTCAATTCTCATGGTCGAATACTATCGGCAAATCCTCTATATTCTATAACTTGATATAATGGCAGGGTATTTCAGAAGCAAACGGGAAGCTCAAAATACCTTATCCACCCCGAGTGACTGCAAGTAATCAAGGCCTGACCATGCGAAGAGCAGGCTGGGTCGTGGGTTGAACCGGGATGGAAAAGGCACAGATGCTTTTCAGTCGTTCAAGTTCAGATAGGAAGGGATGTAGCAATAACACATTCATTGAGGCTATATAGAGAAAGGTGTAGTGTGAAGTGTCACGAGGGTATATGTCGTGCAAACTAAATGCTTACCGATAGGCCCAAAGCTAATAGCGAACATGGTGCCAAATAATGGTATCTCTCATGGAGATATTGATCTACCGCAGACGTTGATGAACAAATGAGAGATTGGGAGTTGTGAAGCGGAGGTATTTACTGATCTAGTGTCTCAAAACCCTACAAACGAGACAGCAGGTCCAAATTTTCGACAAAAGAAGCCTCTGCTCGTAGTTAGAGCAAACACGGGTGGAAACAGTAGTGAGCGGTAATAGCGCTGTATTTTTTAGGAAGCTCTGGGCAATGTATTGTGTCTACTAGACGCAAATTGGCCAGCACAATGAAGATTGGAGATAGCAAGTGAGCAAAACGCCAGGATGGGGCACAGATCGAACGATGGTCGTCTTTGCAAGGCGGTAGCAATAGCAGTAAGAGCAACGCAAGCACCAGATACTCTTAGTAGTTGAAAGTTAGACAAGCGAGGGGACGGATAGATGCAATATGTACGCGGAGCGCGGGGTGAGAACCTAGTACAGAACAGCACCCTTTTCCGTAATATGTGGTGACAGCACCGGGAAGGATGAGGCGGCACGTGTGGGGAGAGGGGCGACCGTTGCTCTTGAATGGGTGATATTGTTTCGACCGTAGATAGTAATGAGAAACAATATGATAAATGGCCCATATAACTATGAAAGAAAGGTTCTGGTAGTGATTACTCCGTTGTCTTTTCGGGTGAGAGCGAGAAGGCAAAGCAACAACGGGCTCGGGGTAACAAACCGTAACCTAGGAATCAGGGGTACGCAATACTGTGTAGGCAGGGCGGGAGTTAATGTCCAATTGGTTGCAAAGGCGAGAGTTTGATGGTAATCCACGATATAGTCACCAAAATCAACAAAGAGATGCGGCTTAAAGATTGAAATCAAGACTCTACCCTCACGAAGAAGCCGAGATAAGGCAGAGAAGCAAAAAAGGCCAAAAGCAAAAATTGGACCAATTTCGAATCGCAAGGCTCCAACCATCAAATGAAGCAAGGACGACTCCAACTTCCTTCCATCGATGCACCGTCAATTTGTTGGTCTGCAAATGCAACCACGGGGGCGCAAGACGAAAATGCACCTCCTGCAAAATCCGTCCTGGGAAGACAAGGCGACGGAAAGCTCGTCCGGGATCAGCACGACAGCAAGTAACTGTAACGGCAACTACTGCAAGTGTTGCACCTGCCATGCACAACTAACCTGGTATAGACATTGTATTGCCTCGGAAGCTGCATCCGGGGTTAGAACGCTGCAGAGTATAATTGGAAGGTTTAAGTATGGATTTCACTTTTGTCAAATTATTGTATTCTATGTTGAGAACTAAAGATTTACATTCACGGGAGGGTCGTATAATCACCAAAGAGCAACCAGCCATTTTATTTCTTTTTACTCTCAGTCGCCTAGGAAGCTTGTTCGATCCTGGTCTACAGCTTCAACAGCCCACATGTAGCTCCTACCCTAACAAACGGGTCACCTCCCCACGTCTTCCTTATTGGACAAACCCTGTATTGCAGATAGAATTATGGGGATGATCTTATTCGGGAAACTTAGTTCCACATGCATGTTCATGATGTTACTGATTAATCTATGATTAATCTATGTATTTAAAATTCAAGTCTACTAGAGATCATATTATTTTATCATGTACCCGTAAGCCAATCAAAAGACAAGATATAAATGGTTCAATTTCAACCCATTCACCACTGTGTAGCAATATCTAAGAATAAGGCCAGCTTTCCATTTCAGTCAATATCTCTCTAATTTTGCTATTAAAATGCATATATTCATGAGCGATAGTCATTAACAATTAGGGTTTATTTACAACCATTTTCTTCAATGCCTCCCTGTGTATATCAAACCCTGAGACTCTCTTCTTTCAACTCTAGCATAGATGTTTGATCATCATAATTCTCCGACTTTTGCGGCTCTTCGTTTCCCAGAGCCTAGGAGGAGATTCTCGCTTCTTGTAGCAATGTATCCGGCTTGAACGTTGAAAACCAGTATCCGCATAGCTGTCATGCCTTCATCGACCACGTAACCTCTGAAGCGAGCCGGATATCAAGCGCTCTAGATGCCACCGAGACCGCAGCCGTGAAACAGAATGCTCGTCCTTAGGTTTCCAGACTCTATTGAGACTTCTAGTTTTCTGTAAGAAATGACAAATAAGTAATGTTTGCGTTTTTTCTTGTATGATTAACATTAGTCAAACGTTGCCATCATGCGCTACAACCATTAGAATAACCAAGACCTTCTAGAAGAACAAGGCATGAGGGAACATTATGCGATGCAAAAGATACATACCCATTGATAAGAATGACATCGATTATATTCTGTAACCTACTCTAGAATATGAACTACACAAATTCAGATAACAATTTCCACCCGTAAATATATTATATGAAAATGATGGTGGCTTTTACAGCAGGTCATTGTGTATAATTTACACAGAGATATCCCGACAGAAGCAGGGCACAAAGCTTGCCTTTCCGTTTCACGATATACTCTTCTTTCGACACAGTTTTGCCAAACAATAGCCAAGTTAACTACATTAATCACTATCACTCTATTATTACTACCTTATGAATGCAAGACTTGATAATCTAATACTAAGTCAATATATATCCACCAAGGGCCCGACAAGAGGTTAGTAGTGTCGAGTTCCTAGTACATTGCGTTCGCTTATGGCTAACTTGAGGATAGTATTTCTGCCCAAAAATAATAACTGAAATATACTTACCCACATCATATTGCAAGATAAGAAGTCATAACTCACATCACCATTGACTATCTCGTGATTCTCGTGCCCAAAGCGGCCGAGCTGATGAGCGTTAAAAACTATCTGATTCCAACCACCACTTTCTTGGGTCGAATCACTCACGGATGTTACTAATAAGTCCTCAATTTTCCGGTCCATCACGAACCGAGCGCCCTAATGCTCCATTTTTTTTTGGAGCTCATGAAGTACGCACAGTATCCATTCTATAAATTACCATGTACAAAGTCAGACAACCCCGAACGAAGTAATGGTGCATTTCCGCAAATCTGTATGGCACCATAGAGGGATTTCGCACGATCATCGTCTACGATCTTGAAGTTACGTCTGTGGGTTGTTGATGCCATTCCTGCTTTGGCATGGGATTGCAATTAATCACTTTTTACAGTATCTCGCTTAAGTTGTGTTATTGGAAGAAACTAGGACAATAGTGGTAGAACTTCAAGCTACCTTCTTACAAGATTGAGATTCAATCAAAAAGCTTGGCTAGCGAATATGCATAGTCGGTTCGCATTTTTCATCAATCTTCATTTATAGTTTTCTTAGGGTTTAACAGGTAACCAAGCTATAAACCTGACACTGATATAGCTCATCACGAAATCATAGCGTATGAGGCCAAAAACGATTATACATATCCCTAGTACTCAACAGGAATTTAGCCATACACTCAGACTACCAATAAATACATTTCTAACTTATTGCCAAGCGGAATGGTCCGATAAGGCTTATAGAGGATACCAATAGAGCAGACTCATGAAAGATGAGATCCCGTCATTATATTTAATACTTATTTACAAGATTTCATGTATATAACTTTTCATAAAAATCTACTGGAGATTTTTCATATCAGTTTTCTATCTCTAGTTTAAGTGACCATCATTTCTATGTTCTGCAGCATCAACAGAAAGCACAATAGTGAGCAACTACCATTTGGGTCTCGTCCAACGAGGTAAATGCATCCTTGCCAATTATACCGAGTCTTAGACCTCTTATTGGCTAAGGACCATTTGTACTTGGCCCATGCGCATAATCTGAAGCTTTATCGTGCATCAAACATGTCGCATATTAAGCAGGGGTTATTCAAGTTAAGAAGGCACCGAATGTGCCTTGGTTGAGCTTGACTTCTAACTACTAAGGAAAGCAGTGTGCTAGTAGTTGACCTAAGACCAGGTTTGGAGTCAGATCGACCGAAGTATTAGGCCGACCCAAAATCATAGCTTGCCCCGTTGGTGTTGGTTGTCAAACTCGGAACTTCCATGCATAGACTATAGGTACACATTATTGTCATAGCCTCATGGAGGCAATATCGACCATGTGTTGAAGTTCTTGGCGGGAGTAAGTGCGACATTCTCGGAAGATTCAAGTCTGGACCAAAATATTTGTTTCTTGGTATTCCCTCCGGACGGCACAAGTTGCTATTCTGGATGTGATCACCTGTCGGTTGAACCGGAGCCAAGTGAGATCACCAAACTTGACACTAGGAGATGTTTACCACGGAACGAGTGAATATTTTATGTCTCGTATGTCAAGTGTTCTTGAATTATAACTACTTGTTTATCTAGTCTTCTCATAAACTCCGTGTTGCGCGAGGATAATAGTATAGTATCCTCAAGACTCTCTGATATCTCGCATCTAAATAATCACCCCGCACTAATCTCCCCACGTATCCACTAGCACATTGGTCTTGGACTTGTAGCCAATGCTCTGTTAATTTATCTCAATTTCAAAGTCAAAGCCAAAGCCATCTACCCGATATCGTCCTGTCGTTGCGCTTACACTCAACTCCCATTAGCCGTCTCAGTAACACATCCCCTGCCTACCTCCCCAAGGAGTCAATCAACTAGGGGATCCACCCCTGCACACATCTCCAGACATCCGTGACCATAATTCAGACCCTCTCTTGTCAGACCTTGTTCCCGTAACGTCAAGCATAGGACTGTGGTACTCCCGAGTTTTCGATCTTGAGGCTTGGGTCGCCTGTCTCCTTCCTCTTCTTTTCATTGTATTGTTTCCAGTCCCGTTTCCGCGCGCCTATACGGGTTTTCAGTTCTTACCTATTTCGTGCCTGTAGTCGCCATTGTCACTTCTCTTCTCTCTTTCTCATCTTTTCCTGATTTGTTGATTCTTGATTGTCAAAATTTCCGTGATCATTGTCTATCTACTGGATATCAGAGGACTAGTATATCGGAACTTCACACTTCAGCCTCGAACTACATCGCCAAACTTCCAGCGTTCGCTGTGAATAACGAGAGCACCCCGATATTTCCTCCGAGTATCACCATCGACGGCTTCTTCCTCAACTCGCGGCTAAATCTTCCATCATTCTCACATCGTCAACTCACGTGAGATTCACTTGAATCTAAATGGCGGGCCAGGACTAGATTCATATTCCCTTTCTTCCACCTCGGCTGGACCTTGGTTTCTATTCTTGCCTTTTTCATTCTTCCCTCATTATATACGTTTCCTAACTCTGGAAGTCCCCGAGAGCCCTGGTATCTCATTTATTTATTTCTTCTTACACTTTGTCTCTCGACGAGCTCAAAATCGCTGCTTCTTCTTCTTCTTGCTCGGAGCATCTTCTATGATATCCGCCCCAATAATTTTCCAAAATGTCTAGTCCGAACTTGACAGCCGGTGCCTTTATCACTACGTTAAACGGCCGCAAATGTACTGCGGTTCCCAAAAACGGGTCTAAACCAGCTCAGACTTCCAAGTCTTCATCTTCATCTTCATCTTCATCTTCATCTTCATCCTCATCTTCATCCTCATCTTCATCTTCATCCTCATCTTCATCCTCATCCGCTCCCCCAAAATCAACCTCAAAATCAACCTCAAAGTCAAATCCACCTCCAACTTCATCCTCTCAAGCCGCTACTACTACTCAGCCACCACCAAGCTCGACAACCACTCCTGCACCTCAGACAAGCCCGAATGTGTCCACGCCATCTACCACCACGCAACCAGCTGCTACTTCCTCTAACGTGGGAAATGGGCTTGCTATCATCTCCGTTACATCTGGTAGCACATCAACTTCCATAGTTGCACTGCCAGATTTAGCGTCCACTACAGACAGTTCAGCCGCAACCACCTCTTCGGCAACCAAGAAGACCAACGACAACGACTCGGCGGACTCTGTACCTCAAACCCGGACCACGGTCTCCACTAATGCATCTGGCCAAATCACCACTATTGGTATTGCTGACGCTGTCTCATCTGCCAAACCCTCCGCTTCTATCAACAGCGGAACCTCCCGCAATGGCTCTTCTAACGCAACTGCCGGCTCCAATAATATGCCTGTAGGCGCTATCGTTGGTAGCGTCCTTGGTGGTCTTTTCTTCATAATCTTAATCGCCCTTCTTCTGTGGTGGTGGCGTAAGCGCATTCTCAAGAAGCGCCGTAGCACCCTGCTCACTCCTCTTGACCTCGGCACCAACTCTCCCGGCGCCCGCCCTTCGGAAAAGGCCAAGTCCTTAAGCCCCCCCACGGGCGGTGCCTTGGCCGGCACTACCCCCAGATCTGCTCGCTTCAAGGCTGCTATCGCCAACAATGTTTCCAAACTGCGCGCCCAGTTCTCCCCCACCACACCCAACCCTAACCGTATATCTCGTCTCGAACGCCCCAAGCCTCCCATGTCCCACAAGCAAGCCGTCATGGCCGGTGCCATGGCTGCTAAGGATCGCACCAAGGATTGGGCTAAGAATATGATGACCGCTATGGCCTCTCGCATCTCCGTCACTGAAATCACCTCGGGGCATACTGCCAACGCTCGCGATCTCACCGTCACTCCCGAACCAAAGGGCCCCTCTGGGCCCACCACCAGTCTTGGCTCCAAGCCTGATTTCATGAACTACCTTGGCATGGATTCCAACGATGTTCAACGCGATACGCAACGTCGCCAGGCAAACCACTCAGCTAGCAACAGCGCCAGTTCCACAGATCAGCTCCTAGGCAACATCCGTTACGGCGGTGACCCATTTGGTGATGAGAACTCTATACAAACCCGGCCAAACCCCTTTGCCGATATCAATGAGCTTGGTAGCCCTATCAATACCCGGGAACCTTCGTTCCTTCACCCATCATCTTCATATGCTGCGGCCCTTCGCACCAATCGCGGACGCTCGCCTCTGCAAAGTCCCAACATGGATTCGGAAAACCGGTCGTCATATGGTAGCTTTGACAGCTCCAAGCATCGCAGCAGGTTCCGGTCCGACCCCTTTGACCTCGATACGAGCATCACCGGATTGTCTACAACACCAGCACCTCCAATGCCTAGGTTTGCGTTGGTGAGACCTGATAGCAATATTAGTATCAACAGCAACAGCACATTCTCGAGTGTCGTGTCTCCCAAGAGTCCCAAAAGGCCAATGGGTGCGAGATTGCGGGGCGACAGTTTATCGTCGAAGTGGTCGAGTGGTGTAAGTCTCGGAGACTGGTCAGATCCCGGACCGGATGTGGGGCCTAGTGGCACATCGACGTTGGAAATTGAGCCTGTGCCGCCGATCCCGAATACCTTCAAGTCATAAGCGGGTTGGTCGGTTCCTTCCCTCTTGTCAACCTCTGTTGTGTAATTTATGGTCGGTCGTTAATGTGAGTATTCGTTTTGTGAATTTTTGCAAGACAGCCTAATTTGTTTCGGGAGAGGACCGGAGCTTGTATATCAAAAAATGGCTCTGAGCCTCGTGGTTTGTAGTTATCCTTTTATTGCCATCTTTGTTTTTGCTTTTTCTTTTTTAATTATTCCCCACCTTCTTTTCGTTTGCCGGGCTGCTTTAAGCTTGTCACCCTCTTTTAACATCCCCCTATTCTTCATTCGCCTTTGTCGTTATAGTCACCCTTGTCTCGTTTATCAATCTTTCCCTTTTCTTTGTCCCCCCCCATATATCCTGCCAATATACCAATTGGTCAATCTATCATTTATCGTACTTGGCGCCTTTCCGCTATTGTTCAATACCTCCGATTCAACTCGGTGCACCATTATATAGTAACCCCAATACTGAAATTTGAACTCATATACTGCGTCCCAACCTGTAGGCTGCAATCGTGAACTTGGCAAATACATCAATATATGTCAATATGACAGACCGTATGACGTTGAACCTCCGGCCTCACACCATGCACGCACGCACGCACTTTCCTTAACCCACATCTCATCCTGTCAGGAACCATTCCCATCCACCGCCCCTCTTGGTTCCAAAAGTGGCGACATCCTTCGCTTTGATTGGCTAGGAAGTTGCCATTCCTTCAACTTCTAGCTTTCACATCTTTTACTTCCGAAAAAGGTGGACGGCATTGAACGACTGCGTGAGTTTTCCACACTAAGGAAGGTATATTTTCCTATAAGGGTAACAAGCTAACGGGATAAGTACCACGGTTAATTGGCTCATTCACATATAGCATATGTATTTGAAAGTCCCATAAACAATATCACACGGGTTGTTGATCCAAGTCAGGAATATATAGTCATAAAAAGTATAGTGTATATAAATAATTCTTTATTTTAGAAATTACCAATGTCATCCCACAGGACGACTAGAGGTATTTATTTATCATAATGTTTATCAAGCAGTAAGACATAAAACAAATTTAAACATTAGAGCACATATCAAGCAGTTCTAACGCTGTCGACCGAGCAAAGCATAAAACTCATGAGTATGTCTTTCTTCCCGCTACAATATCGAAACTAGAACAATCCTGTCCAAGGCTTAATCATAAAATTTACATGATAAATTCCCCGGATGGACTAGTCTCCCCCTAAAAAAAAAAACATACGAAGCGCAACGAAGCAATAGGAATATAAAAACAGGCCAACTAACATGAAGATAGCCTTAGAATAAGAAAAAGAAATGGGTATCGAAAACAGCCAAGTACTGATGTTGCCTTGGGCTAAGGATGCAGAAACGAATGGCATGAAAATAAAAACAAAACACACAAAAACCAAGCCAAGCATAAAGACATGAAACTTTTACAGCGTAAGCATATAAAGCTTGCGGTGGTAATCAGTATCCTCACCGGAACTCGGGCGGGAACTCCAGACGCTTGACACTAAGAGGTGTCCGAGCCCCACCACCGAGAACTACGGGTGTTCTAGTCCAAGTCTTCTGGGCAGGGCTGGGCGTGATGTTTACATAATCGGCAAAATCAAAATTCTGACCTGGAGTGTTGAATAAGTTGCTACCACCGGGGGTCGTCATCAAGGAGGAGGGCAGCATGCTCGTCTTGGGAGGAGGCGTGCGAGGAGGCTCCATGCGAGAAGGGTTGCCACCAGTGAGCATCGCCAAGGTTGTGGTGGAAGGGCGGCGTTTGGAAGTTGGAGAATTAGCCAAATACATGAGTATATTTGGGCCATCATTGATGTCCTTGTTTACCATGTCCGTCGGACGAATGGTGATGTTTTCAGGAGCCCTAGAACGATTGAGGCCACGAGCTCTCATAGGCGGAGTTCTCGGTGGCGATGAGCGAACATCAAAGGAGTGCATAGGCATCTCATCCTCGTCATCAGACATGGTCAGTGTAAAAGGCGGCGAAGTAAGAGTATCGTCCAGAGATGTGCTGAACAGGGGCTCGGCGGAACCGACAGTCGTGAACTGAGGGGCCTTCTGGATTTGGGTGCTCGACTGAGTCTGAGTAGCGGGGGGCTGGAGAACATGGGCCTTCTTCAGAGTTGTCTTTTTCGATGTAGCTCTAGCGGTGGTCTTGTGATTTTTCCGAGACTTAATCGGGGAAGATTGTGCTAGTTGGTGGAGATCTTTCCATGTAGCATGGCCAGTGGGGAAAGATTTATGGGCAGTGGGAGACTCGGCACGAATGCGCTTTGTGGGGTTGAACAGAGTGCGTGCAGGGCCAGGACCAGAAGTCGACTCGTCGTCAAAGGATACCATATAGCTGCGCTTTCGTTGGCCTCTCCCAGTACCACTACCGCTGGCGCTGGGAGTCAGAATAGCGTCACTAAAAAGGGGAGCTGGGGCTTTGAGGGGCGAGCTCATGAGCCCGTTGGTCATCCGAGGATAGGGGAGATCAGAAGCGGTCGAAGATACATCAGAAGTGTGGTCAAATTCATGATTGGCGGCAGCGAGGCGTCGGCGACGACGCTCTTCTTCAACCTTGGGCTCGATTTTATCAAGGGTCAGATCTTCCCAGCCATTCTTGGTCTTGAATTGGGCCAGGGCGAGACGATCTTGGAGACGGCGTGCAATCTATGTAAAAAAGAAAAAAGTTAAGGTGTTAGCTGTCGTGGGAATACAAGTGATATGATAGCGACTATATGAAAAGGTAGTATGTCGGTGCTTATGCTTACCTTGCTGACTTCAACCCGCTTCAAGACCCTGTCGGCAACGGCCACAGCATCGGCCTTAGTCTTAGGCAAAGACATTGCGGACGGGGGGCGATTGGATAGCAAGTGTGACAATGATGGAGGTTTAAAGAGGGAATAAAAAATTGATAGTGTATATATGGGTAGATACAGTGCGAGATTTGAATGAGATGTTCTGTCGATGGTAGAGGGGTCGCAAGAACAAGTCAAGATCTATTGGACTAACAAGGAGATCCAGCAGGCAGGTGTTAGGCAAGAAATGGGATGGGATATGGTAGTCGAATGAATATGTGGGACGAAAGAATATGCAGTCTCGGACTGGCAATAGTATTGGTGGGGATGAAAAGTTAAATGCAATAGAATGTGATGTGAAATTGGATTAGACGAGGCACAAAGGGATGTTGAATGGCTTGATTTCAAATCTTGTGGTATGGTGACAATGGTATGCGGACCAGACTATGATTGGCAGCGAACAAGATATGGTAATATTGAAACAAAGAAAGGTATAAACAGTGTTGGTAACAAAGGTATATCTGAAGATGAAGGCAAATAAAGAGCGTTAGATGTTATCAGGCAAAAGTCAAGCGTCGAGCAGTCGGGTGGTTAATGTTGGGGTTAGGAGTAAGTTAATAAAGCAAAATGCGGCGATGGGGGGAGACGAGGAGGTTGGTGGAGGTTTAAGGGAGAAATTGATGGATAGATGAGGCGAAGGCGAGACATAAACAAGGGGAAAGTCACAAGAGGAAGAAAGAAGAGAAGTCTGAGGGTCAGAGCAGGGGGTTGAGAATAGTGTTGGTTGGGACTGGGCTGGTGAAGCCTAGGACGGGATGGCAAGGGCTAACTGTATGGAAGGAAAGGCCAGACAGAGTAACAGCTGTATTTGTGACAGGAGCCCTGAAATAATTAGGCAAGAAGCCTGCATAGAGATGGAGAAGTTTGAGAAGGGGCCACATTAACATGGGAGCAGGGACAAGTGATGATCGTTTTCAGAGACGATAGACCCTGTAGTCAGATTGTGCAGTGGGTCAAGGCGTGGAAAAAAAAAAACAAGCAAGAAGAAAAAATTTAAAAATTGAAGCGGGAAAGAACGAGAAAAAAAATTCACATATACGGGTACTTTGGCCAAAGCTATCTTGTAATAGCGCTATTTTTGTTGTATCATGTGTCTCATTAATATGCTAGTTGAGCTGTTAGCGGAGTGTATTCACGGCGACCTCTAAATTGGTGTATACAAAGGATGCTTGCTCGTGAATTGCAGGTTGGTTCTGGGATCCGCTCGACAGACAGGCAAACCGATTTATATATATTGCGCAAATTCCAATACTCGAGATTTATCCTGCTTATTCTGCTTAGCATAGGCAGTATCAAAAACACTACAGACAAAGAACGCCCCGTGAACCCGGTCAGGGGTCGATCACAGCACAAAGCTGGTACTAACTTTATTATGCAAGTCAGATCAATGTACAGGAAGATAATTCTAGTTCAAGATTGGCATTCGAGTTTGTGTGATTGGGCATACCTGGCGTGCCCAATCACAAACCAAACCATTACTTCTATATCGTTTTGATTCAAGCAGCCGGCCGGGAAACCAGTACGCCTGTCATCGAACCTTAGGCCGCTTTCAGGATGCTTCATACCGAGCACATAACTATATCCATCTGAACAGGACGAAGGAAGCCAAAGGCGGGAGAGAACATGAAATCCCAATTGAGAACGTGGTACTTCCAAAGTGGCGGTATACATCAGCTCGGCTCAGGTACCCCGTAGCATTCATGCAATGCAGCCTTGAGGAACGGATAGAAATTTACCTCGTCCGTTTCCATATTCATGTATTTTCCGGAAATAGAAGGTGCTCAACATCACCTTGATGTGCAAACAAACCAATTACAGCTGTGCAAGCACCAATTGATTCTATGATACAGGAATTGGCTTCCACTTCTTCAATCTCATGATGTTGTATATATTTTATGACCAATGGTAATACCTTCTCTGAATTAAATAAGAGGCAACAATAATCATAATTTTCAAGAACACGAAAGCATGCAGATGCATGAACCAATTGGCCAATCAAGATGTTGGTATTGTGCTGTTCGCTTTCAGCTGTTCCTTCCAGGAGCTGTCTCGCTGACTAAGATGGTTTATTCCGCAAGGGGAGTGATCTCCTAGAATATATCCATGATGACAAGTCGTAAAACACATTTCCAACTCAAACGGCCCGTCATAACGATGTAACAACATTTCTGATATCAATTTTGTTATGTTTACCATTGGTATCTCAAGTCATCAGTTCATACTTAGCACTGCCACCACATGTCGTCTAACCTTCCTTTAAGCACGGTCGCCATACACTGTCCCGGAACCGCAGCAACGGCGAGTTGTCTCTCATGGCCGTTTACGCCATCAGCCATGACTTGAAACGAGGGGTCAACTGACACTGCGACGTTGATATTGCAGATTCACGAGGGCCCCGCCATTCCGGTATATCGTGCATCGGTAAGTGGCGAGGACTGTGACCTATTGTAAAACGGGGATGCATTGCTATGATACTTGCTGTTGCATATACATAGTAACACCTCATTGCCTGTTTCGAGTTGAGCACATTCGATTATTGAAATATCTTGTCAGGTCCTTTATACAGTGTTATTAAGTACTACGTAATAGGTCGATGTTGTTTACAATAAAAATGTGTCTAGGAAACAAACAGGATCGACTCGTATATCCCAATGCATGATAATCTACAAGCCATATATTTCTTTTTTATATATATAAAAAAAAAACAATATTTTAATTCTTGACTGGCCGTTATTCCTAATGAAGCGCCCTCCTCTCGATGTGTAGTCATGATGCACAACATAAATAGAATTTTGTTGATGTTGCCACAGCATCGTTGCTCAGATGTGCCCTGTACCGCTGCCCAGGGACCCCCGGCCGTTGCCCTCTGCAATCAATTTAGACCCCTACGTTATGCCCCATTTTCGATGCGGAAGCATGAGGCACAAGCCATTGGAAGAATAGAAGCAGAGATTTTCACTTCTGTAACAATGGGTCTTAAAAGTAGACGGGGCTCGGCTATGTATAGCAGTGGAGAGAGAGGTTGATATTTATGTCGTATGCTTCAAGTTGAGGGCGGGGCAGTGAGCCATATGTGTTGAACTTTATTGTCAATCAATATCAAGAGGACAGGAGTGACAGGAGTGACAGAAGCGACCTATCGGCTGAATTTACCTATGAATTAGAATAAATCTTAAATTAAATGTCACGAATGAAAATGCTTGCATATCGCTATCGCTATACATTATCTCAGACCGGTATTTGTATTTGCTGAGATGCATGGTCCTATGAGCTGCAGCTCTACATTCCACCCACTTACTCGCTGATATAATATTAGTTGGATTATAGTCATCGGCGCAGTTCACTGGCGAAGAAGAAACCGATTCCCCTCACATCATTTTATGGTAGGAGTGCATTAGTGGCATTCCACCGGCAGCTGGTAAGTTAGCACACGTAGGTTGCAATCTCCAAGTATCACGGGCCAATGGCCAAGTCGCTTTAAAAATCGATTATTTTCAAAATAACCTTATGTAAATGTGCTTTAATCACAAGGTGAGGTAATTTTAGTGCAAACCGTGCATAATGTGCATTATTCGAGGAACAATAGATGTATAATAGACATTTGTGGCAGTACATGAACTTTGGCAAGTTTATCTGTGGCTGAACAAGGATATCATCGGTGAATATCGGTGAGAGTTCCTTTGGCTATTAGTGGTATTAACCCTATAAATGACCATCGATAGGACAGGAATTATACTTGGGTTACACTTTTAGTAGAAGTTATTCCTTTTATTTCACATAGCAGCTATCGAAATTGATTTGTGATTTAACTCTGACACAGTTATTTAAATCTTGACAGACAATGTAATTAAAAAAAAAACACTTAAAATAATCTTAATTTCATGCTATATTAAATTTTATTTATGGTACATCTAAATCTGTCGGTGTACGGTACGAATAAAATAAATTCGACACTAAGTTAGCAATAAGACGGATATTTAGGACCGTTATAATTGATAACGATGCGATGTTCTGGCTGAGACCTAGGGCATGTGGTTCTTATTCTACATTCCATTGTGCCTTCCAAAACACATGCTTCGCCAATCACAATGTACTGTTTATTATGTACATAATATGGCATCTCATTTTAGAGTACTATTAGTTCTGCTGGTCATCTTCGTCAATTGTGTCGTGGTGATCTAAAGCCGGTAGAACTTGGAACACAAATACCCTCGATATCAAATTTACTGGTACAGTTTTCTGAAGACAAGTGACCTGGCTATGCCGGAGCTATGATCATTGAAGACAGACCTTCCCATCACTCATGATAGCTAGGAAAAAGATGTATAGGAGATATTTAGCCCTCAAATCTGGCCCCGAAAATGAAGACCGGGGCCCCATGACGAATGTGGCGTCATCAGCGGCTCAGAGTGTGATGTGTGCTATTGATACACGGGTGTATGTGTGATAAGGCTCCATGGAAGAGCCTGTGGTTCGTTGGCGTTTGTAGAGGTTGGAGACGAAAGTAGTATCTAGTTTGGGGGCGGATGAAAATTGGCTGCAGCTGAACGAATTCGGCGTTAGTGCACCACGACCTGCCTGCGGCTCGGGATGCATGAGGACGGTAAGCTACGTGGGCGATCATTGACTTGATCTATCGGCAGCTGAAGGCACTAACATAATATGCGTTCGTGTTTAGTACTCTCATGGCTGTGTTTAGTTCAGAATAATGTCTTGGTTGGCTCGTATATCTGAGGCTGTATCTGTAGGTTTTCAGGTTTAGATTGAGGGGCAGTGCTATACCCAATGCTGTTTGGCCGAAGCAATGGAGTTTGATACGTATTCTTTTCATCTCTTAGCCGTTATTGTCAAGGCTATGAACATACCAGCTGTGTATCATTGCAATAATCACTAACTGGTTATAGAGAATGACAACCGCATACGAAAGATGATTTACCCAATAGAAAACTCATAGCGACCGAGCAAAGATCAGGTCGCTGTATTCAGACAAATACTAACAATTTCATAAATTCCTATACATTGTACATATCATAGATCCTTCCCCTTCTTCTGGTGATCTGCCTGGTATCCTACTTGATTTGCAATGGCGGATCATAACTAGTGGTCTCCATTCTTTGATATGATCCTCTTACTAACTTCTGTCCCACAAGTCCGAAACTACCATTGACGTCATCAATCCTCCTATCACAAGAACCACTAGGGTAAAATTCCCACCCGACAAAGCCTTCCGCAGGCCGCAGATGAACGCTGTGATAGACATGAGGAACCTTCAGAATAAATTCACTCTTTGGGTGTATCGAGCTCTAGTTGAGGATATTAAGGTTGATAGATTGCCTTCTCTTGCCCATTCCAGCGTCGTTTCATCGTTGCTCCCTTTCCGTGTAAATCAAGATATATCGCCACAGCCCCAACTTATGCTTGAAATTTCTGATGATTGCTGCTTCATTACATTTTCATCTCCACTACCACCGTTGAGTAGCGACACATCATCATAATTACGACAACTAGCAACCTCTCTTTTCCGTCGATGGGAAACTTCGCCCTTTCATACGAGAATTCGTTACATTGCGCCCTGATTAATTGCAACATCGAATGCGTATGACAATATTCCAATACGAAAAAAAGACACCGACGGAGTATCCATACATAAACTTTTGGAAGAGTTCAGCTCCATTTCACCGTCATCTCTTTATCTCAAATTAATCTCCTTGCTGACGAACATTTCGGCTCGTTTTTAATTTGTCCACTGCCAAACTGGGCAGGACTTTGAAAGAGGGAATATCTAGATCACAGGTATGAGCCCCTCACATCAATAGTGTTAATTTGTTTTGTTTCTTATCCCCGGACTTGCATCCGAAGTTTGCATTGCTTTATCTCTAATGGAAACCTGTACCGGTTGCCAAGACTGGTATTGGGTTTTCATGAACCATGTATGTTTTGATATTTCCGACCAGATGGTCGAATGTTTTCTATATGCCATGCTCGAGAGTAGATCAAGTGATTTCTTGGTTAGCATGATATCTACCTTGTTCCATAAGAAGCAAATATATGGCACCTTGAGGCTTATTCTTGGTTGGCCTACTTGCTCAGTTCCAACTACTCCATATATACTAGAATTGAGACTGGAGATATTCTCTCCTAGCTTAATGGTGTTATATGGACTGGTTTTGTGGTATCTCAGGGTTTGTCGCAGTAGAACCATCAAGGGAATTTACACATTATCTCATTCGCCTCCAACTGTCTTAAAGTTTACTACTTCTCTGTATTATCAGATCATCGCTATTCCCCCTGAGCCAACACATTACCCAATCGAGTTCTGGTAAACATTGATTGTTAGATGAGCCAGAGCTTTGACATGGCTAAAATGGAATCGTCGTGTATTCTCGAGCTTACAGCTTGAAGCTATATGCAATAGTAGACGCTGCTTTACATAACCGAAAGTCTCGTCTTCCAGTAGGATTCTACTCTTCTAGCCAATTTCGGCCAATAGATGCAAGTGCAGCTTGTTCAGGTGGCAGTAGCTTTAGCTAAAGAACGGTAGTCTCTTCAATTTATCATATTGATTTATGCTTGCAATTTGACAGGATAGACACAGGCGCTTCCTTTGTTTGGTTCTTAACCATCCGTCATCCAATATCCAGCGACTGGAAGCTTTCTGTCTATTTGCTCTGAGACTTTACGTTACAGATTTCTCCTCTTCTGGTTGCCTACCCAATGAAAACCGTCCCTTGACCTCAGGTCAGCTTCAACATTCCATTCATTCTGCCAAGCTTACCATTGTTCTCACCATTCAATCTATAGTCAACTACCAACTCATTTGTATGTTGTTGACTACTTGCTGCTCTGACCTGCTATTGAGTCTTTTGCATTATTGAAGCCTCTATTTTCAGTGTCACGAGTCGCTTGTTGCGATCAAGTGTCTTCGTAATCTACCGTGTTATTTTCCGCCATCTAATATTAGTTGACACTAAGACCTTATCCCTTTTCCTCTAGACCTCATAAGTAGGCGATAAGCCGTGATATATAGAACCCGCCATAAAAGTCAAGCGTGTACGACCACCAACCAACTACATTCATAATTGACGTCGCTGCTGGTTCCAATATAATCGGCCTCTCATTTAGCCAAGCTATTACTCAACATTTGCTTCTAGCGCTCGAATAGCATTGATGCTATTGTTGCCTCATCGCGCCTATTGCTACTATTGACATTAGTGGATATCAAATTACACCTCGTTGATATCAGCACTGGCCAGTCATCTAAGTTATCACAGACGTCCCTGTTTTTGCTAGTCCAGCACTATCTTTTAAATCAACAAAAACGCACAACCTATTGGGCATTTCCGCCGCGTCAGCCACATTCACCGCCCTGTGATTTTCGGGTCTCATTTACCAAGGTTCTAATATATCTTGGCTACAGCTCTTGCGAATCACTGTTTAAAGTATACAAGACCTGCTTGATCGCTAGTTGGCCCAATTCATAATTTCCCTTCGCCCTGTTTAGAATTTGTCTGCAGGTATCGATTCCTACCATTCGCCATGGCTAGATTCAGTATTAAGCAGCTTCGTCGCCGCTCGAAAGCTAGCTTCCACACCAACAGCTCCAGCGAAACTCCAAGCAACGGTGAAAACACTCCTTACGGCTCCTTGACACCGCCATCATCGAACGGGAACGACTCAGACCCGAGCATACTCAACCAAAGCCCAACATCGACCGAATCTCACCTGCTTTCTCCGCCAGTACGCTCTCACGGCAACAGACAGAGTGTTTCTGGAATGGCTGGTTTAGGTGGTCCTCAAAAGAAGGGGGCTCTTCCAATCTCTCAGTATGCCCCGCGCATCGCCAACATTACTGAAGGATCCTGGGTAAGTCTTGCACTATTGATTTTTTACAACCCAACTTCACAAGACCTCGCTGTTCTCATGATCAGCGATTTGCGATCTATGCACATCAATCATTTATTTTCCCATTTATCTTTTCCTGGTTACACTGTCGACCCAATGGCGCATCTTTTCCAAGCCTCTTGATATTTGTTACAAAAATGGCATCGAATAATGGACGTTGCCATCTGGAGGCGCGCAACCCGAGACACAGCTTTTTCTCGGCGAACCTGGATGTGGTGGAAGCAGGAACTCTTGTTTTCTTATTCAGCTCCTTTTTGTCCCTGGGTCAATACAGAAACTGTATACGAGAAAACAAGGTTACCATGAGAACATGATTGAAAGTCACGTACGTTGGCAATACCTGGGAGATCTTTATTGCTATGGCCAAGTTATTGCTGCTAGCTAATTTTGGTTTTCGAGAATACGCCCCTGTGCTGGTCCGGGACCAAGGTCCTCTCACTCAAACCCATGAGTGCATGCATGTTCATGGCAATAAGATCCTGGCTTGGTGCGGAATCTAGGTGGAATCCAATAATGAACAGGCCAGGGCTCAATGCGACAGACTTAGAGGCCGAAAATGACGTCTATAACTATTATGCTCTTTGAAAGATATGCCAGCTATCTATATATGTGGTTACTAACATTGTGAAATTGCGACAGGTCTATCAAAAAGTGTTGTTGGTCCATGGAACAGTCGGAGAATCCAAAACCAATGTGTTAGATGGAACTATTACGGTTACCCACTTGAACGAGAGCTTTCCCCCGATATCATGGCCGGTCAACGCCTCCAACTTCAAGGCTTTAGTTTACCTATCGCCAGGTCCCAACCGCCTTCGCTTCGACTTTTCAAGCCCAAAGTTGGCAAATAGCCAGAGCTCTAACCCTATTCATGCGACTTATCTCACCATTCATATGATGGCTGCCACCAACGCGCCACCACTGCATCTTGCCATTATTCTAGGACGGGACTCCGAGGAAACCTTCCTCACCCAGGGAGGCCGTGAGAATGACCTTGAAACTGCCATTCGCAAGTTCCGCATGTCAGCATACTTGTGGCAAGCATTCACTGCAGAGCAGATGCATCGCAACAAGCTTGGACGAAGAGCTTTTAGGTTTGATGAGGAGTGGACCACTGGCTCGGCCAGCTCTAAAGATGCCGAGAATGAGGTTCAAAGGTCCGAAGCCCGTGTTCATATTATTCGTTCTAATGATCGCATGGGGAATTTCATGCACTCTGACTCCAACGACATTCAGGCGGACGGTCAAACACACAATCTTTTCACTATCGTGAATGGAGCAGTCACTGATTACTTCAAACCGAAGCCTGGACAGAAGCTTCACGTGGCTTGCTTGCTCTTGGATAGCAAGTATGACAGTACCAACAACAAGATTCTTGGACATGTAGCGTTGGGTGGTAATGTTGGAAACAACCACATCGGGCTCTTTGGCTCTCATTGCATGTGGGCATACCCAGAGTCCTTTGAGCAGGTTGTCCCGGCCTTCACTGACTGCACGCCAACGGACACTAAAGTCCTACCTAGTGACAACAACGAAGGTAGCTCCGCATGGGAGGCTCTTAACATTGGTGTCGGTGCTCATTTACACGAGGTTGGCCATTTACTTGGCTGCCCTCACCAGGAGACCGGCGTTATGCTGAGAGATTACGTTACTCTGAATCGCACTTTTGTTTCCAAGGAAGCTTATTGTCTGCGTACTGGATCAAAGGGCGGCCTAGCAACCCAGGATGATGAATGTGGCTGGCATAGACTCGACCTTCTGCGCTTCCGTAACCACCCTTGTTTCCGCCTTCCTCAGGACCCCGCCATGACTTCCGACCGTGGCATCCACGTGTTCTCTATAGATGTCGGTAGCGTGGTCGTGTGCTCAGCTTCTGGAGTGGCCTTTGTTGAGATTCGTGCAGAGAATGACGATCTCTGTCGTGCTTGGATTGAGTTCCCTCTTGAACATGGTAGTGTTCAGCGGCAAGTTAGCCTATATGAGAGTGACCTGCGACTTCGTCTTCCTGAGAATCAAAGACAGGGAAACATCAAGGTGGCCGTTAAGGGAATCGCTGGATCATCCTTGGAGGTAGACAACCTTTCTGACTTGTGCTCTAAATCGGCTTTCTTCAAGATTGGCAGCGGCAAAATGGCGTCGCGGAGTGCGTACTTAGGGTACCATGACTCGCAAAACGTGATTGAGGAAATTTTTACCAGCTCGATAAAACAAGAGCGTGTAATGTCTAAGGTCATTGTATACTACGAGGAATGGTGTGTCTTTGGCATAGAGTTTGTTTATGACGATGCTTCATCTCAGCTTTTTGGCTCCAAATATGCGAAGCAAGCAGTATTTGACTTTGGTAAGTCTATAACCAAATAACAGCGATGAACTCATGAAATCATATACTTACTATTCAATAGATGTTCGCCGTGGGGAATTTATCTCGGGTTTCTACGTACGGTCTGGAGCCTGGCTAGATGGAATTCAGGTCATGACGAGCTTGGGTCGCAAGTCCCCCATGTACGGCAAGGCGACGGGAGGTGATCCCCACTTCCTCGTCCCGCCCCGAGGCTACACGATCCGCGGTGTCTCCGGATCACACAAAGACTGGATGCGTAGCTTTTCTATTGTCATCACCAAGTAAGTGATACAACGAGAGGTATCGTATCTGGCTATAATATAAGAGGTTGATATTGCTCACCATTGTCTATTGTTCCTTTGTTTTTGGTTGTTTTACATGGTTGGGATATACCTATGCTTTAGTTCCCAGCTATCATTGTTCACTTTCATTTCTTTGGGGTTTCTCTGGGTAAATGAGTGCTTTTGGGTTAGGCCACTTTGTTTTGCATTTTCTTTGTTACTTTTTTTATATGTAAATCTTGTAGTTGTTAAAATATTAAACACATAATTTATGATAATTTCTCTATTGGTCTTGGTATGTTGACCCACAGCTTTGCGCGATACCTCCTTATTATAAATTGAACCGGCCACATCTCTATCATTATCACATGCCACCAACCAGAACCATGTCCCTCAGGATTCCGTCCACCTCAACAAAAAAAAAACATCAAGATATGCACGCAAACGCAGGGTCCACATGGTATCACTGCGTCTGTTCCTCTTTTCGCTGAACTCTAGCGGTTCTTGTCGGCGCAATATATCAAACCAGCGATGTACCCACGATTGAGGGTTGCGACTGCGATGATAACAATGAAAGCTGAACCGCTAGAGGTTAGGATATTTGTGGGTCTGGATTCAAGTGACGTCGATGGGAAATATTTGCCACCATGATCGACGATGATGCCGAGATGGGGTATTCGAATAGAGGAAATTATTTGGTTGCCCAGTCCTAAGCCATTATCTTATTAACCAGGATGAATATGAAGAGATGGAAATCCGGGCTCTGATATTTAGATACGTATGTACCACTGCCTTCTCGACGTTGTAGACAAAATGCACCATGTGTAGCATTGTGCAACCCCAATCCTATACGCCTTCAAGCAATCCCTCAATGTAGTAGACGACAGCTCACAGGTTGATTTTATCGAGCCTGAGAGTACTAAATTAGGCGGCCTCGTCCTGTAGTTTGCCGAAAAGACTTGTAATGGTGACTATATACTCCGCCTCATTATTCCCTTTTAACTAACGCTACTGACGAACCGGTATCATTATGCAGGTGGTGATTTCACCCTGACGCACATGAGCCCAACACCACAGCAATTCCAAACTTCATGATTGCACAAAGTGAATGCCTAGACTGGGGAGCTCTACTATGAAACCAGCCCCCCTTTAGTGCTCCTGGTATCGTATTTTTGGCGATGCTCAAGTGAAGCCTGAATTACTGGTTTGTCCCGTTTCTAACAAAGTAGAATCTTGGCAAGTGACGCATTACATAGAAAATTGTAACACGGGAGAAAAACTGCGAAATATAAGTTGTCAGAGCTGAGCAAATTTATTGGTCTATTCGCTTTCAAGAGCCAAGTAGCCCATCAAACTTTGTTCCAGCCTTTGCCTTTTCTGGGGTTTCCCATCCATGTCCCTGACGACTTTATCTGGCTTCATTCCACCATTATTCTATTGATAGTTTGAAACACTGCCATTGACTTTTGTGTTCCTTTTTTGATATTGTAAAATTTACAAGCACGATCCCCTATCCCGAGGAAATGATAGCCATAAAATAGTAGCTATATATAATATATCCCTTTTGTTTTGTTTTTTTCCCACGGGGGTTTTTTTCTTTCATTTTTTGCTTCCACTGACATTCATTTCCTTGTGATCTCAGGGCCAATCTGCCACCACACAAAACATCCTCAGTGCTCTTGAATCCGCCATCCAACTGGAAAATCACTGGGCCCAAAACAGCAATTTGCCCTACCCCGAAAATCCGCAGCTGCAAGCCTAGTTGGTTCCTGCCTGCTGTATGCAAGCCCCGATTCACCTGTCTAGCTCCAGACCTCTTCGCTCAAACTTTCGACAAGCCTCCAATACAACCTTGTGCCAAGACTTTATTTTCTTTCCACTTCCTCTCATCTGCAACCAACAACCAGGAACTTCCATCGACGACCGGCCGTGACGAAAAAAAAAAAAAACCAAAACGAGTGAAATTTCCTCGCTTGATATTCATCTTTTGTTCCCCGCGCTCTTCAAGAGCTTCAAAACTACGATTCGAACGACGTCGACGACTATTTCAAGCTCTCTAGCCTTTCCCTCCCTAGATATATAGACACCTACCCTCATCACGACTATACTTGACCGCCATGTCGAAACGGTACAGCGTTTCCAACGGAGCCAGCAGCTCGGGCTCTGTCGCTCCTCAAGCCCCCAAGCCGTCATTTGGTACGTCTCCGTTGCGTTCTGCACATTGGCCGCCTTTGGAACCCCCCTTCGAAACTACAATGATGATGCCACGCAGGCCTGAGTTGCCCAACATGTGGCCTGCGCCTGTGGAGTTGCCATCTAGTTCTCGCTGCAGCTTTTGTTATGCAGATGGGCATTATGATGCCGGGGCATCATTACATCATCACCAATTGCAGCTGTAGTGCTTCTTACTGAAGGCCAAATAGTTTTAACTAACCCGCGCTTTTTGCCATATAGCCAATAATGACAAGCAACGCCTTCTTCTGTCTGCCGATACTGGCCACTTCTCTCTTGTGCGCGCCATGCACTTGGCCGACCTTATCACCATGATGAACGGTGTGTTACCTCTCAGCCCCAGCCCAATATCGACTAGCCTCATGAGCCAAACCAAGCCAATTTCGAGTCTATCTGCAACAATACTATAATACATGAGATGCCCGCCTTCTTGTTGTCTCGACACTGGATCTTCTGGATCCCATAGCTCCTTCAAAACTTCGGTTCATAGCTCTTCTGGACGGCTCATGCCTAGATCAGTAAATCTGCACCATGCCATCTGTCCGCGGGCCACCGTAGAGGCTTTTATCCTGGCCACCATCGCGATACCCTGCGAAGATCATGTTTGCTAACTATGACGTCGGCTGCTAGGATTTTGCGGTATCATGTCCGTTTTCACCTCTCTGCGCTACTGCCTGGGGAACCCCGCCGACTTGGACGTCATGTATGTTGCGTTGGCTTTCCTTCCCTTCGGCTTCTTCTTCGATGCCCTTGATGGCAAAGTTGCGCGCTGGCGCAATAAAAGCAGTCTTATGGGTCAGGAACTTGATTCTCTAGCCGATCTCGTAAGTTAAGCACGGCTTCCCCCCGGTATACACTCCGTATTAACTTTGCTGCCAGATTTCTTTTGGTGCTGCTCCCGCCTCTGCCGCCCTTGCTCTGGGCTTCCGTTCTACCGTCGATACAGTTGCTTTGGCTTTCTTTGTCCTTTGTGGCCTTGCTCGCCTTGCTCGTTTTAATGTCACCGTCGCCATGCTGCCGAAAGATGCCACTGGAAAGAGCAAGTACTTTGAGGGTACCCCCATTCCTACTTCTTTAGGCCTGGATGCTATTATGGCTTACTGGATTTCCAAGGGATGGGTTTTGAACGATTTGCCTTGGGGCATCTGGTTCGAGGGGACCGCGCTGGAGGTTCACCCTATCGTCTTAATATTTGTTATTCACGGGTGCCTGATGACTAGCCGCAGCATCCGGATACCCAAGCCGTAAATTAGCAGGGCTAGTTCGGCGTGAAATACATGGCGTAGGCCGTCTACATGGTCAGAGCCGCTCTTGAAGGCCTGTCCTTTATGTCGTAGACGAGCCCACATTAGGATAAGGTTAGGCGGAACTATAGAGTGGCTTGGGATATTGCATATTTGGGACATATTTGATATGTTTGCTCCGATCCTACTAGGGTCCTGGAGGTCTGCAGATGGAGGCTTTCTTTTTTAGATTTGATCGTATTTCTCGCTTCTCGAAGTTACAAATTCAGATATCTTCTGTACCACCTTGATACCCACATTTTCAATTCTCAATTTACTATCTTCAGCTATACGAGTATGAGATTTTCCTAGTGCCCATTGTCACATGTCAGAAAATGTCGAGTCCATAAAATTAAATACCCCCCCCCCCAACAGTTTACTAAGCATGTAATATTTGACGACAGTCTGGCTGGTCTCTGACATGTGACAGTCAACATCATGATCCATCATCCCAACAAATATTGGGACTTTCCTCGAGGGGCAATTGATCATGCTCAACTTGGTAGATTATATATCCAATGGTAGTTTAATTTATCTTTTTTATTCATGGGACTTTCCCCATAATTGGCTACATTGATTATATTGCAGCCCAGTTTCCTTACTCAGATACAAACTTTCACAAAAAATAAACCCAAACCCCAACTGTACTAATCATGGAAATCAATCACGTGTCTCTTACTCCGCCTTTTCCTCTTTCTTCTCATCCTCCTTGGCAATGAGATCCTCAAACGGGTTGTACATGCCTCTATCTTGCTTGAGGAGGGCCAACTTAGAAATGGCTTCATCAATAGCCACCGGCGTACCACGGTTCTGCGCCGAAGTATCATCACGGTACCGGACGTTGACCTGGCGGCCGTTCATCTCCTGGTCACCAACAATGAAGATGAAGTTGTACTGGGCCAATTGGGCCTTGCGCACCTTCTTCTGTAGGGTCTCACCCGACAGATCGACATCCACAAAGGTCTTGGCGTCGTGGAAGATCTTCTGGACCTCCTCAGCGTAGGCGTAGAAACCCTTACCGACGGGAATAATCATGATCTGGCGAGGTGACAGCCAGAAAGGCCACTTACCAGCAAAGTGCTCGCACAGAATACCAGTGAAACGCTCGATGGAACCGGCCATGGCACGGTGGATCATGACGGGGCGGGCACAACCGGGGGACAAATCCTTGCGGAACGCCCACTTCTTGGTCTCGACCTTCTCCTTGCTACCGTCAGTGGGGGCAGCGGCAGCACCATCAGTAGCGGGAGCAGGAGCAGCAGGAGCAGGGGCAGTCTTGGACTCCTTGGCGGCCTTCTCGGCACCGACATCCTCAACCTTGGCATCAGTGTGGTATTCCAAGTTGAAGTTGAGAGGGTTCATGAAATCCAGCTGGATGGTGGCAGTCTGCCAAGCACGCTTGAGAGAGTCAAAGACTTGGATGTCGATCTTGGGACCATAGAAGGCACCGTCACCCTCGTTGAGAACCCAAGAGGACTTCTGCTGGGTGCAGAACTCGTCGAGGGCCTCCTTGAGCATACCCTCTGCGCGGTCCCAGGTGGAAATCTCACCCAAGTACTTTTCGGGACGGGTCGACAGGTTGAGCTTGAAGGTGAAGCCCAGAAGACCGTACATGTCCGAGAAGAAGTCGAACAGCTGAGAGATTTCAGACTTGATCTGGTCCTCACGGCAGAAAATGTGGGCATCATCCTGCTGGAAGCGACGGACACGAGTAAGACCTGAGAGGGCACCCGAGGCCTCGTTACGGTGGAGAACACCAAAATCAGCAACTCGCCACGGCAGCTCACGGTGAGAACGCTCACGGTGACCGAACATCAAGGCGTGCGAAGGGCAGTTCATAGGCTTAAGGGCGAACTGGGTCTTATCGACATCGACAAGGAACATGTCGTCCTTATAGTACTGCCAGTGACCGGATTGTCTCCACAGATCAGAGTTGAACATGTTGGGAGTAATGACCTCCTCGTAGCCACGCTTCCAGTACTGGTCCTTGAGGTAGTTAAGCAGAGTGTTGTAAATCCTGGCACCGTGGGGGAGCCAGAAAGCGGAACCGGGGGACCACTCATGGAACAGGAAAAGTTCCTGCTCCTTACCGATTCTGCGGTGGTCACGCTTGGCAGCTTCCTCAAGGAATTTCTTGTGCTCGGTCATGCGCTTCTTGCTATGCGGTTGTTAGTGATCTATACCAATAACAAGGTGTCATTTATGGAACTTACTCGGGGAAAGAGACACCGTAGACACGCTGAAGACTGTCGTTAGCCTGGTCACCCAGGAAGTAAGAAGCCGATGACTTCATGACAGCAAAGGCCTCGATACGCGAGGTGTCTAGGTTGTGTGTTAGTCGTAAGTGGGGATACAGGGGTGTGGACCGGGCATTATAGATGCTTACCAACGACGTGGGGACCACGGCAAAGATCAATGAGGGGGCCGTTACGGTAGACGGTGGTCTTGGTGCCATCAGGGATTTTGTCCTATAAAATGTCAGACGCTGCTTTATGTTAAATGGATCAAATCGGGAAATTTACCTGGATAATGTGCTGCTTGTACTTGTTGTAGGCGAACTATTGTAAACCAGTATTAGCAAATCAGCGAAACTTGACCATCTGCAGCCTGATATCAAATTGTACCATTTCGAGCAGGTGCTCCTTGGACATGACCAAGCGCTCAAACTTCTGCTTCTCCTTCACAATAGAGCCAACAATGCTCTCGAGGGGCTTGAAGTCGGCATCGCTGACGGCGGCGTTGTTAGGCAGAGCCATCTCGTAGTAGAAGCCGTTATCAACGGGGGGACCAATGCACAGAGAGCAACCAAATCGTCTCTCACAGGCCTCACCCAGAATGTGAGCACTGGAGTGCCAGAAAACGAACTGACCCCTACATGATACTACTGTTAGCGGCGCATTCGATATATCTAAGTTATTCGATTTGGGTTTATAACGTACTGCTCGTCGTCAAAGGTAAGAAGCTCAAGCTTGCAGCTGCGCTCCAGAGGACGCTCCAGATCCCAAAGAAGATCCTTGTTACCATCCAGGCGGGCAACAACAGTGCGCTTGAACAGCGAGTTGCTGATACTCTTGGCGATTTCAGCGGGCGTGGTCTCCCACGAGGTACCCTCACGCACCGAGCCGTCGGGCATGGTAATGGTAATAGGCTCCCGGGGTTGCTTGGCAATCTCTTCATCCTGCTCCTTCTTGAGACGGTCGAACAGGGCAAGACGAGACGCCAGAAAGTCAGGAGCAGGGCTCAATTCGAGAGGGCCGGCAGCACCGCCAGCGGCACCAGCCTTGTTCTTGGCCTTCTTCTCGGTCTTCTGTTGTTGTTGCTGCTTAGGCTTATCAGCCTTCACCGAGACGTTCTTGACGCCCTCAGTGACGGCCTCGACGGCCTTGTCAGTGTTGCACATGGTCAAACGCGGCGTACAATAGTTGTGCGTAGCGGGGTATTCGGGACGGGGGTCGACGAGTGGCGGAGTAAAGTTCCTCGATATACCGATCAACGAACTTTTAGCGGGGTCGATTCAGAAAAGAAACGGGAGAAGACTAAGGGAAAAACACCTAAACTACCGGGTTCCACAAGGAATCAAGGAATACAGCGGTAAATAGTGAAATGATGAAGAATTACGTCTAATAAAGAGCCTGAAATGGGAATTGAATTCTGACCCCACCGTCTAGTGATGTTACAGAGGGAACAAGCAGGGAAGGTGTGAACTGAGGCAAGCACTCAGCGGGGTTCATATAATCCCACTATTGAATTTCAAGGTCTAAGGAAAGGGCTACAATGTTCACAAAACGCCTGAAATAAGTACCTGGGTTTTGGGTTTGGCATGACTCAGAACATACGCTTGGGCAAATTTCTAGTCTTACTCCCGAATAAGAAGTTGGCGATGTCATTTCCCAAATTCCATAATATTACTACTTAAACCACACTTGCTACAAAAACCCGGCATATAAACCAGTCATCGGGCACTCGCTACATCATCTCTGTTCATGCAATCTTTATCATGATAACCAACTTACCATTATGACTCTTATCTCATTGATATCAGGGTTATATTGAGTCACTGAAGCTCCTTGACGCCTTGGAATATCGACAACTAGACTATATGATCCGGTGATTGCCGTCAGATATGCTCTCACACAGTGAGTGTTACGAGGGTGGTTATGATCAAATACGAACTTTCAGCCTGCATTATGCACTGAGAGTGCAGTTCTGAGTTGGCATCGAGATATCTCAACCGAAATGATGCATCCTCTTGATCTCCGTCTCAGACATGCCTGTCAAATCTATCAATCTTGGCTTTCTATAAGCACCCCAGTACAACTTTGCTGGAAATGTGTGGCGTAATTCCTACAAACCCGATAAGAGAAGCGTGGCTGAATGATAAGATATGAGGCTGTAATCCGACCAATAATATCGCCCAGCGCCCTGTTCAGGGCCCCACTCTCCACCGCCTCTGGGAAATTTTCCAGCCGGCTAAGAAAAAAAAACTTGCGACGCTTCGTGCAAACGCTTGTCCCTTGATATAGGTGAATTTATCGCTCTTTCGTCAACCAACGATCTATTACTCCCCCGTGAGAATACCTGACGACTTCAAATACACATATTGCGACTTTTGAATCGCAATATCCATTCGACCTTCAATTGGTCTTAACATTTTTCTTTTCATATACCCATAATGTCTTTCAGAGGTGGTGGTCGCGGCGGCCGTGGTGGTAGCGGCGGTTTCAGCCGTGGTGGTGGTAAGAGATCACTAGATTCCGAGTTCTAGGTTTGCGCAACGTCTTTCGCATTGCGCATTCGAGCTCTTCATTACCTATGGTCTTGCTAGAGACTAACCCATTTGTTAATAGGCCGTGGTGGCTTCCAGCGCCGTGAGGAGGGTCCTCCCGCTACCGTCATTGGTACGTATTCCATTCTTCAGCATCAATCAATATGCCAATCTTCCAAAACAGACCACTAACAATACATCCTTCACAATAGAGATGGGTACTTTCCTTCACGCCTGCGAGAACGAGATGGTCTGCGAGTCCACCAACCCCAAGGTCCCCCAGTTCAACGCCCAGATGTTCCTCGAGAACAAGACCGCCGTCGGCAAGATTGACGAAATCCTCGGCCCTATCAACCAGGTCTACTTCACCATCCGCCCCACCGAGGGTGTCCAGGCTACCTCCTTCAAGCCCGGCGACAAGTTCTACATCTCTGGTGAGAAGCTTCTCCCTATGGAGCGCTTCCTCCCCAAGCCCAAACCTCTGGCCGGTATGCCCAAGGTCAAGAAGCCCTCGCGTGGCGGTGCCGGTGGTGGCCGTGGCGGTGGCCGCGGTGGTTTCGGTGCTCGCGGTGGCAGCCGTGGTGGTTTCGGTGGTGGCCGTGGTGGTAGCCGTGGTGGCTTCGGTGGTGGCCGTGGTGGTGCGCGCGGCGGTGGTGGTTTCTCCAGAGGTGGTGGTGGTGGTGGTCGTGGCCGTGGTGGTTTCAGCCGTGGCCGGTAAATTAGGAACTATCTGTAGGCAACATGGGATACTCATGGGCAGTCGTGATGTCGCTGTGAATATCCCCATGCGACCATCGATCACCTAGTGTATCTCGTTGGCCGCCTTTTGATTCGTTTCTGTTTTCACTGTCTTGCTACGATGTCTGCATTATGAACCTGAAAAGCGCACTTTGCTCCCGCTGTCTGGATCTCATACCCGGAATCCCATCCGGCCGTATTGGCTGTCATCCAAACTATGCAAACAGCCGCGAATATGGGTGACGGTGGAAAGCACGAGTGTTGCTAGTTTCTGCGTCCTTTTCTTTTTTCTGTTATATTGCTACTACTACCTGGGTCACGGCGTTTTCTTGAATGGCTTTACTACATGCACTGTCTTTGTCACATTCATCATGCGCGTTTCTGTTTCATGTCCTGCTGCGGTTGGCAGAAGTCATATTGATGGACGGTGGTGCCCGTTTATTTGACTGATAGGAACCAAAATAAAAATCATTGCCACCAAAAATGAAGTTGTGTCAAATTTAAATGTGAAGATATAGCATCATCATTACATGCATGTAATATGGTCACGTGTTATGGGTTATAACGGTCAAGGGTTTGGAATGTGCTCATCATTGTCATTTCATACTGATTGGTATCGAGTCTCCAAATTAAGCTAAATGCAACGCTAGACATATGGTCTCGGGGCAGACTCCCCTATTATGTACATGAAATTTTGATAAAAGAATGATGAAATAAAGAGATCAAGAGAGCGGCTGAGAATCGAAAATGATATAGGAAAAAGGAAAATGATGGATAATATCAATGTGTCATATATAAAAACAAAGAGCATGGGCGAACCGCAAACTCATTAGATAACCAATGCCTTCTCTCGAATCGACGAAGTCTCCGGGTCCGCAAACTGAGCAAAATTATCATCCTCCAGGACGTCTTTATCCGTCTTCTTGTTACGGAACAAATGAACAATAGCAAAGATAATTGACATAAGAACCGCAAAGCTGGCCATTCCAATGCCAAAATAGACGGCACGCCTAAAGGACTGGAAGCGGTCGGCGTTTTTGATTTTGACAATGTTGAGCTCAACAGTTCCTGCCACTCCCAAAGCCACAGCCATACTACTAAAAGAAGCGGCAACAAGAAGACCAGGGGCCATATTGCGGACCTTCATGGGGATGGTTGCGGTAACTAAAAAGGGAGCGGTGCAGCTAAGGGCCGGAAGACCAGCGGCAATGAGGATAACACTGATGAGAGGATTTTGGAAATAATTTTGCTTGATGCCAGCAGTGGCAAGCATGGTTAAGCTCATGATGATGCTGATGTTAGCCATCACCAGAAACCAGTAGCCAGTAGGGCACCGGAGACTAACGGCAGTGATCAGAGCTGTGATCGTTCCAACAACTGGGGCCGGAGCGAGGGAGGCACCGGTAAACAAGGCCGCGTAGTCTTGCCATTTGATCATGTACTCGACAAAGTAGAAGATCCAGATCCCGAAAGCCCACCATGAAGCAGAGACAGTCATGAGGATCAAACTAGTCTTGATGCCAAAATCATGAATTGCAAATATAGGATACTCAGCCATGGAGATCTGATAGTACAAGAAAGCAGCGAACATCAAAATGCCAAGAATTAGCAAGAATTCGACATAAAAGGTTGTAATGCCGACGGCAACAGATTGGTTCCAAGCAAAGACTATAAGAGAGAAACCGACAATACCCAGGAGAGATCCAATGACATCCATGCGGCGGCAGAATTGAGCAGTCTTAGACTTCCAAGTAGGGGGTCGTTGAGGGTCGATCGGCTCAACTTGCGGGGGACATTTGGGGAGAACAAAGACACCCAGGATAGCGGTACTAGTGGAAAGAACAGCCATAATACAAAACGCAGGTCCAAAGAATCCTGCCAACTGAATCTTGAATGAGATGCCAGTCAGCATAGCCCCAAATACCAAGCCGACAGGTACAGTGGCGCCAAAGAACCCCATGGCCAGGTTCCGGCGGACACCAAATGCGTAGTATTTTGAAATCATGGAGACAGCAGAAGTCAAGGTACCAGCAGGACCCATGCCCATCATCACACGGCAAAAGCCATAGAAGATCACCCCGCCGAAACCATCGTCATTATCCTCTACAAACCCAGACATACCAGCTAACAAGTTCCACAAAGCGAACCATACAGTGGCACCCAAGAAGACAGGGCGCTGGCCGATGATATTCGCCAAGCGAGCAGCTGGAAGGGCAAATAGGCCAATTGAAAGGAGATAAGCTGCTGAAAACCAGGCAACAAACCCCATGTGATGTGATCCAATGATCTGAGTGGGGGCTAAGGCTTGCGCCAAAGCCGTGAAGGTGTACATAGGAGCAGAGCAAAGAACAAGACCAATCAAAAACTCTCTGACAGAGGAAACTTCTGTCAAAGGCGATGAAAATTCCGGTGTCTCAACTCGTCTCTCAGGGAGTTCTTTCGTGTGAAAATAGTAGTTACTCGCCGGTGTAGCATTGGTAACTCTCCTCTCTTCTGTCCATGGAGCAGCCTCTTTGCGTTCCTCATACACTTCTTCCATAATAGGGCGGTCGTGCAAAATAGAAGTGTATGTCGGACGCATCACAGGTGATAGCGGTGATATCGGTATAGATATTCTTTGACTAATTTCTGATACTGGCGAGATAGGTACTGACTCCCGTAACTCACGGGTACGTTGGGAACTTCGGGACTTGCTGCCGCTGCTGTTTTGCCAAGCCGGCGGAACTCCTAAACCTCGGGGCTGAAAACTGTAGACACTGGCGCTGTCATCATCGGTCTTCTTTCGAGAAACAAAGGAAGAAGCTGAGGATGATGACGACGAAAAAGAACGTAACCATGACTTTGCCTTGCTAGCCCTGCGGGAATCAGATGGAAGTGGCATATCATCCGTGGGGAAACCTGAAGATATGGAAAAGAATCCAGTGGCTGGAGTAGCTAGGTGTGAGCCGGAAAATGGGCTGCGGGGTCCAGATAGTAACTCCCTATTGACTGCAGCGGGGCTCGTGATTGTTTGGGGTGAAAGAGGTGATCTAGGACCATCTTGGGTGTGTGGAACCAATAAAGAAGCGCCGGCCTTGGCTTGGAGCTTTACGTCCATGTCTCCAAGAGATGTATTATGTCCTGTAGAGCTAGAAATGAAGCTTGCACGAGAGGGAGAAGGAGTTAAAGGTCCAGAAAAGCCACCTGGCATTGATTTTACGGGCATGGGGGTTAACCCACCAGTAGAAGCTCCTCCTGACCGGCGTGATGCACGTTTGCTTCCAAATGAAAGAGGCGAGTATGGGCCATCGCTAGACGCCCTGCTGCTAGTAGCAGCTGATAATCTAGATATTCTAGAATTGCGGGGTTTCTCTATTTTGAGCTTGTTCTTCTTTCCGGCTTTCTCCATCGCATTCTTTTCCTTAAGTTGGAGTTGTAGGCGGTAGCCTTCGGTAACGGCGATGAGTGAGTCGGCCACTTGTTCAAGGGCTGACTGGAGGGATTTGGGTTCCGACTTTCCGGTCGGCGCGGGTGTTGGTTGTGTTGAAGACATATTAGGTTAATGGGTTGAGTAATGAAACTGAATGAGAGTGATGAAGTGAAAAAATAAATCCGAAATAAAGAAACGGACGATCAGAGATCAGGAGCAACGGTTAGATCCGGAGCTCGAAAGGTTGCTGATCCATATCAGAAATTAAAGAGCGTGTGGGTGAGGTTAACGAGTGAATTGACGAATGAAAAAGAAGGCAAATTGACGCCTTGACTGTGTATCAATGACCTTAATGAACTCGGTCTTCAATTTCGCCAGTGGTGAGGTTGGTGATGATTAATCGTATAGTGGTGTTGGTTTGTGATAATAGTCGGCCGCCGGGGCAATGGTGATAATCGCTATATGATACAAAGTTACGGATTATAATGATACAAAGGTTTCCGCAGCTGCATAACAGAACACACAGTTCAATATGTACAACAAAGGAGAAAAAGAAAAGGAAAAATATAACAAAAGCTGATAGACGACGTCAACAACTCAGCCAAGATCTAGCTCGGCAATGAGTGAAGTAGTTGGGCTTAGCGGAGGGCTTGATGATGATTAGTTAGTACAAGTCCAGCTAAGAGATTAACGTCGTTCGTGACGTCGACAAACGAGCAGTGCGAAAATAAAAAGGAAAAAGGAAATAAAAAAGCAAGAACAACAAGGCTGTCAGTCATCTACATCTAAAGTGGGAAGGAAGTAGAAGAAAAGCAAAAACCTCAAGATCAAGAAAGTGCAGTCAGGTTAGGTAAGAGGTAGCCATAAAATTAATAAATTGAATAAAATGAAAGAGTGCCTGTTTCCTGTAACAGCTGTTTTTGGATGCTTGTAAGTCAACCCTGGACAGGACTCGAGGAAGGCACGAGCGTATGTTGGAGTTGTTACAGAATTGCAGGTTATACTGTGGAATGGCATGGCCTTGGCATAGCAGACCCCGAGCCGGGTCTTGCCAGTGCGATTCTCACAGCGGGCAGCCCAATCAGGCTATATCAGTATAGTACCCTTTCCACTTGTCACTTGACCTAGGACCCGGAGGGCTCAGATTGATGGGAATTCTAGCTGGTCCATCTGCCATCGATTCCGGTAACCTCAGACAAAAATGCGAGCACAGGCCGGCTTGGCAGGCCTATAAGCAATTCTGATGGGTATGATGGTGCAGGATATGGTTGATTTGGTTGATTTGGTTGATTTGGTTACTTCTGTAGAAATCAACGGGCGTTTTAGCAGTCCCCTTTCATGCGTTTGGTCTTCGTGATACATGGATTTTTGAGATTGCTTACGAGGCTCTTAATGACATGGGAGATCACAAATCCGCTACTAGCTGTCTTGTCAACTACTTTCTCTAGGACGGTTGAACTAAACCATCAGGCTTTTACTCACCGCAACGTCGTAATATAACTTAATATGGGGGACCATTACATTTTCTGAACTCTAACCCACACCGTCTCATCTCCATTATCTTTTCTCTCCGCTACGCCCGATATCACGATCATGATGCAAGCAACAGAGTCCGAACACATTCTTAACATCTACCAGATGGATTACCAAACAGATTATTAAAATACAGACATAACAGATTATATATAAGATACGGTGTCCGCAGACCTTTGTATCTCCGATACTATAGAATCAGCCGAGATTTGGCTTCCATACCCATAGCTAGACAAAGATTATGATGGCTAACCCAACTAAAGTATAGATTTTGTTACTAAAATTGAGTCAAAATATGACGGCTTCGATCTATCCCGATACTAATCCTAGTAATCACGATATACCCTGGCCCTAGAAACGGTCGCAAAGCATGAAGGCCCGTGAGCGATGGTAGCAGTCATTCAGGTACGGTTAACAGGCAATAATATTGGTTTGTCAGGTCCGTTGATTGCGGCAGCTAAAATCTTGGGATTAGGACCAACAAAATTCTGTCATGTCGACAACTTGTCTTGGGTCAATTGACGGGACGTGGTCACCGGTAGTTGCCCCCGCCGTACCATGGATCATATTCATAGCCATAAATTCGCCTTATGTCTTGGTGTTATACTATTGTGGAGTAAAAGTTCAAGCTCTGTTCAACACCATCACTTTACTTTGCTCCAAGGCTCGCTTCTTATCCGGAAAATATTTAATTATCACAAGCATATAACAGCCAGTATTATCACACCATCTACCACACATTTTCTAACCATGTATATTTTATCCCATCACGGAGCTTAGAGCAACACTCATTGGCCTGTATTCCCTGAATAATGAGTGACAGGGGCCCTAGTAAATATGAGCTAGATATTTCCCAGATGTGAGACGGAGGGGGCTTTATCACCGTTGGTCACGGACTTGGATCATGCGAAATAGTGACTTCAAACTTGGCCTATGTGTTTTGGGTGGGTACTATCACAAAATTGTACTTTCTTGGCCAATGGTAGTTTCAATGTTTCCATAGGGTTTAAAGAAGCATATTAGCCCACTTATGTGGAGTAAGTTGGTTTCGGAAATCACACTCACCGAAGACCATGGATATGATTTACCATTTACAAATAGAATTATGTCGTCAAACTATGTCCCATGGCACAGATCTTTAGCTAGAAAATGCTTTGCTAAATAAAACTACTGTTTTTCCCTTAGTTTTAATAAGTAAGTAATGACTTGTAGTGATGTTTAGTGTGGAGACTCAGTAGCCGAGTCTCGAGTGTTATTCCCAATTACCAAAACAGGAAATTACTCTCGATCCTGGGGTTATGTCTACTAACCAACCCTAATAATTTGTACCTCAAAACAGCCTTTGACTGGAAATAAGTGCAAACTGCGAACTTTTCAAGCATAATAACCGTCCGATTCGCCATTTTCCTAAGAGTAACATCAAATATAAGCAATTGTCCCTTTCCAGATCTTGATTCCTTACATGGTAATCACTAGTCCATTCTTGGCATATACTGACACTTCTCACAATGCCAAACACGGTAGTCATCCTCTCGCCATGCCTTAAATATTCTTGTCTCATGTTGTAAGCTGTCACGATGATATGATGCCGGTACTACAATGCGCGAGACAAAATATATGGAAAGGATTCTTAGGCCGTCCAACTAACATCCTAAATATTTCAAAAAGAGGCATTTTTATCTGAGAGTCCGCGCGCAGCGATCCTCTAACCCCAGGTGATTTTTATGTCTAAAATATCCGCATTGGCAATTGTTTATTGACCGGAACAGATCTCTTTGGGTAGAGAAGCCTACACGGAGATTATCGGAGGCTTATCTAGCATAGCTATGATCATATTATTTACATATATGAACTGCAGAAAATCACTCACTCCCGCTTTGTTTTCATAGGAATTAGTAATATAGACGACTTCTAGGGCTGTCGTAGAATAAATTGTCGCGAAGCAATGAGATATTGACTGGAAAATATATGCCTTTGTCAAGTATATTTATAATTTTTCAAGTACTTTTATTATCTGAGAGGCACCATAGAGCTAGTCTCATCACGCCAGGGCTTGCAATATTACTTGGCAAGTGGTAGGACCGTCTGTGGCTGCGATACTGAACCAAACATTTCAAAATTAGGTAGTTCATGTCACATTGTGATAGCGGATAGAAAATAACGGTCTGACCCAAAGAACATAGGTTGCTATGAAGACGGTAGTCATGAAATAGAGCGGTTTGAATAATCTATTTGACAGGATGTTACTATTTTGTATTATAGATTGAATGGTTTAGATCCTGTTTAGTTCGAGTTCACGATGGGATATATACAGGTTCTCAGCATTGTGCAACTGTTTTGCGAGATAAAAGTCAAACAATGTTAGCAAGCCATTGCTTTCTTTTGGATTTTCTAAAGAACAAGGGCACTACAATAACTTATTATGGGAAGATACATGGTAACGGACCTAAAATCAGTGTGATATTAATATATATATATATATAATAATAATAATGAAAATCACACTCATCAGTCACTCTAGCTGCTCATAATAACCCATATCTCAATTGCAAATCATAGCTATGGATCCACAGCAGTTAATCGAAGATTTTCTGTGATGGCCACATGCGGCTCTGCGCCAGCCAAAACCTTAACTCAAGTCCCTGTCGTTCCTTGCAAAGTCAACAGCTGGCACTTTGGCATTACACGGGCTGCTGGTTCCTGTTTGATATTTGGGGGACAGAGAGATCAAACACATATGTGCCTCCTTCACTTGGACCCCTACTCATCAGCCCACTGGAACAAGTTAGTTGTCATGAGATATCGTGCGGGGTAACAATATTTTCAATACTATGACAGATGGCCTCGGATTCACTGATTTGTATTTTATTCAGATGTTGACGTACATATGGTTGATTTCTCAAAGTGAATCCTTTTGCCTATATGCCTTTTATAGCTAACTGAATATTCCCCCCTCTACCCCTCCGATATCCTCATGTGATGCTTGTCTATCCGCTCGAGCCTCTCCCTCTAATCCGAAACAGATCATATCCCCGTTTTCTCTCCATCCACACAATAGGAACAAGAGCAAACCCCCTTCCTCACAAATCACGAGATCAATTAACCCACAGTCACCCCCTTCCTTTCTAGATCTGGACTCATGAATCAAACCGTGCCGCCAGCTAACTTCAAGATTGTGTTCCCGTTGAGACAGGTGATTGTCTTGTCGAACCTGTGCCCCCAAATGCTTTAGTGGGGCAACCATATCTATGCAAGTCTCTCATACATCACAAAAAGTTGGCTAAAATAAAAATTAGCAGCTTCACATACAAGTACTTGAATCGTGATACTTAGTCCGACTTGTTGCAAACCTATAATGATCTTGGTTAATCCGCACAATTACGGACGGTAGCCCACTGGATTTTCTTTTGTTGCTAGATGTAATAGACGACGGGACTACGCTCACTCTAGCGCTTTCGTGTCGCGTACATCTCCCTCAGGTACAACTTATGCAAATACTAGTCCGTATGTAGATCAGTGCCTACTTTGAGACTAGCTCTAGGTATAACTAGAAGTAACATCTTCGCTTACGGAGCTCTTAAACAGCCCAAAAGTCTCACAGAGTGATGTCATGCAATTTCTCAGCATCCAGTTCTCCTCCTACCGACTTCCTATAGTTTCCTTTGTGCAACAGCTTCGTCCGGTGTTTTTATGGGCCCCATGTATTCCGAGTCTCAGGAGCCCTTTGGCACCATTTACACATAACAGAGGGCTCGCGGCATAATTCACAGGCGACTAATTTGACACGCGGAGAAACAGCGAAACAGAACATGGGGGAGAATTGATGCATGAATATGTCTTCTGCCACCACAAACCTTGAATAATACTTCGAGTCATGTTACATTTCAAGCGAGTAAACGTATCTATAACTTTAAAAGTCAACCGGCGTCGCTGAAAATCCTATAGGAAACAGGCATAGCCACCAATGCTATCTTGGGAAATATATGTTTATCTACATCTCGCTAGATGTTTTTATAGAGCCACAAGCAAGGGAAAGGATTTTGCTTGTGTGAGGCTTCTCACTCATGTAACTTGTCTCATGATGGCCAGTTTCGTTCACCGGGCTTTTAGACAAATCGGGAAGAGCTCCGAGTCTCGTACCATAAATCCTGTCTCCAAGATCTGATCTCGATCAACAAAGCTAATCGACAAGATCCACAAAGAATAATATGATTTTTTTTTTCTTCATATCAACGCCCATATCTGAAGAAATCAATATCCGCTCCTGCTACGTCCATATGCTTTCTCTGTAGTTCCCTTGTTTTTTTCTCTCGCACCCACCAACGTCCAAACACTCAAGTTCATTTCGCTTTCGCACAGACTGATGGCGGCTTTGGCTCTCGGTCTCGTGTTCGGTGCCGCAAAGCCCTGTTTGTCGCCCGCAAGGCCATTACTAACGCCCGCTCGTTACCTGGCACAACCATAAGCTGCAGTGGGTCACCGCTGAGAGGGATCAGGTGTCCTTGGTGACTTGTGCAGCGCAATGAGGTTGCGTTGATGCGGCTGAGATGTGTAAATATCTCGTTCATGCTACTAAACAATCTTGATATGGCTTGTATAATTTCTGATTTTGAGAAGCAGGGTGATATACAGCTGAATTATAACATAGCAATTAGATCGTGGAATACGTCGCTTGAATTTGTGATTTGAGCCATGGTGTTAGAATGGGATTCGGGTTTGGGGACTGAAGAGTATCATGTGAGATAGATCACTGCCGTCATGAGAGTCAAGGGAATGTTTAATGAAGACATCTCTAGGGCTGAAGGGAAGAACCCTAGTATCTCATACAAATAAAGAGGCATAATATACAATTGCAGTATTATGCCGCTCTTATATAACTGCTTACTGTTCATGCAGAGATCACAACAAACTTAATATTAACGTAAAACCGAACAAACGCCTTTTTGAAAACCCCATAAAAAATCTAAACCATGAACCCACACTTTAGTGGCACCAGATACGAACCGCCTTATCCTTACCGCCACTGCCAACCTTCTTGCCATCGGGACTCCAGTCCACAGCGTAAACTTCATCTTCGTGACCAGGCATATCATGAGCCATCTTGTGTGACGCCATAGACCACACCTTGAGGGTGCAATCCCGAGAAGCAGTAACCAAAAGTCTAGAATCGGCGGAGAACGCACATTGGAAGACCGGGGCAACATGACCGCGAAGGGTGTTGATAAATTTGCCATCTCTGTAACATTGGTTAGTGTGTGGTCCTTATGTATTGTGCAGCTTAATGTTGATTGTACATACCTGGCACTCCACAACTTAGTGTGGTTATCCCAACCAGCGCTAGCAATGGTGTTGCCGTCAGGAGAAAAGGTCACATGGTTGACCTGCTTCTGATGACCCAACATCCGCGCCACCGGCTTAGTCCCCTGTGCCGGATCCCAAAGATACATGGTAAAGTCATCGCTAGCTGACACCAATCTCTCGGTGATCTTTCCTCTAAATCTCGCCGCCTTCTCAAATCTATCCTTTGCCTTTTCCCTCTTCTCCGCCACTGTTCCGGGTGTCGGCGTGTGGTCGTAGAACCCAGTCCTTAACACAAACTCCGTCGATAGCGCCAAGTGGTTCACCCAATGGGCATGTGAGTTTAGCGTGTGCACTAACGTCCCCTTCTCCACGTCCCACACCTTGATTGTCCGATCGTGACTAGCACTGTAGACCAACCCGGTACCTCCCCATCTCACACACGAGACCGATCCCTTGTGGCCTGACAACACATGCTCAGTCCGTCCGTTTCCAACAGTCCACACCCGGATCGTTGCATCCTTCGACGCTGATGCCAAACGGGCACCCGTCTTCTCATCCCAAAGGTGATACGGCTCCCACGCAATGCTCGTCACCCACTTAGCGTGTCCGGTGAACGGTTTGCCCACCGCTGTGCCAGTCTTGGGGTCCCACAATCTCACTGTCTTATCCATTGAACCTGTCGCCAACCTCTCGCCGTCTGCCGACCATGAAACAGCCAATACCCACCCGTCGTGACCAGACAGGGTGTACTTGGGGGTTCCCGTCTCGGTATCCCAGATACGCGCAGTCTTGTCGCCAGAACCGGTAGCGAGGCGGGAGGCCGTGGCGGGGGAGAACTGGGCACAAAGGATAGCTTCACCGTGACCGGGGATGCGGTGGGACATACGAGTAACAGCCTGGACCTTGAATACGGCCTGGGGTTCGGCACCCAGAGTAATTGTGGTCTCGAAAGGATTGGCGATACCGTGGGACTGGAGAAGGGCAAGGAGATCCTCGGGGTAAGTGTCCACAATAGTGTCGGAGTCGGGGATGTGGACGTTGAACTTGTAAGGGAGGAATTCTTCACGCTCCTGTATGTGGAATTGTTAGATATGCCATAACCAAAGCTAGGGTAAGTGCGCTTTATATGCAGATTTCAACTTACACGGCCCATTAAGGTGTTGAGCAGCAGGGAGATGTTCTTCTCACTGGCATCGGCGAGGGGAACTTCAATGACATCAGCAAGCTGGTTGCCCTCGCCATCGACAAAACGGGCCTTAAAGGACCCAATATCCTTCTTGGCGGTGGCGGTGACATCTTGTTGTTTAGTGGTGCGCTCAACTTGCGCTCTGCGCTGCCGCTTAGAGGGCGGGGGAACGACAGTCGACATTATAAAGAACTAGCTGGGAATATAATGAAACTGTAGAGTAAGAGGATAATTCTCGACAAGGTGTGACCTGTATAATATACTCTCACAATGGCAACAATTTGGGTCCTTTTTCTGGTTGCGAAGAAGGAAGACAATGTACTTGCAGAAGGTGATGTTTGGCTGATATCACCCATTCTTGGTCGCAAATATCCATTCTAGGAAGTCTTGATTTTTTTCTGGACGTGGGAAACCCCTGTATTTGAGATAAGATAAGATATTGCGTTTCTTATCGATAGTAAACGACATTGCCTCGACTTGCGAAACTGACATAGTTGCACCCATGTCATCTATGATCCTTCAGTATCACTCACGTAGTCTTGTGCTACATTTCATTCCTGTTGTTTTTCTGACAATGAAACGACATTGACAATTGGTGGAGTATCAATGATTTTAGCTTCTTAGTGAAAATTTGGGAGCGACAGCCGCTATCACATACCATTTATAAATGGACAAAAAATACAGCTATTTATGAACAGCGAAGTGCATTATCATTAACATCTCTTCCTTTATGTTGTAAATACATTATACTTTCAGTTGGTTTGAATCTCTAGTGCTGAACACGACTAGAGATAAATAATTAGAGCCTAAACTAAACAACCTTAATATTACGACTTGGTTATTATACCTATATTAGAGCGTTTGCCTTAAGCGCAAAGTTGCTACGCGATATAGTATTATCAAATCCACTGTGATCCCAAACACCTCGAGACAAGGGCTTCCATATATAGTGTATCTTGAAATTTATGAACACAGAGAACTTGTCGTGGTTGGTGCAATATATATTGGTTTTGAAGGTTCTATGAGCAAAGCATGTTTTCGAAATTATGGCATGAGACAATAAAAGTAAAGTGGCTTGATGTGATAGGTGCTATGTAGGATGCTAATTTTGGTATGCTCCTACTTACTACCTAGGAGATACATGAACTTGTAGTAAGCACGATATTGCCAGAATAAGAACCAAATTTCACGCGCCGCGGACATTTGGCTAGAAAATATTACATATTTGGTTAATGCTTATGAAGGTTTTTTCTTGTTCGAATACTTGGCAAATGAGATGGGCCTCTAGACAAAAAGGACCAATGCCTAACTACGGGACGAGTATATAGCCACTAACCCCAAACCATGTCATACAGCTGTCGAAGGTCTCTAGTAAATTGGAGAGTCTAAGAAAGGTGAATTTCCAATGTTTTCGATAGCGTCGGCCATGGTCGTTATGTAGATTATATTTAAGAACATCCATATTTTTCATCTCAAATGTTATCATGGCCATGTATGTTGTGGCGAAGTCTCCAAATGTAAGGGTCACACTGGTTTACTAACACTTTATGCTACGAACCTCCATAACTAGACGTGCTATTAATTTCCCATGCAGTACATGGCCCTGAATACCTACAGAACGCGATCCGAGTGTGACCCCGGAGAGTGCATATCCAAGGAGGAAGCCTGACTGCGTTCGCAAGGCGTCACACGCACTACTTTTGATCCCAGTCTAACCATGAGAATAATGAGAATTTTGGCCAACAACGTGTAGTAGGAAAATCATGATGTTCTATTAACCACAGGAATTCCAGGAGTCAACTGGGGCATTGAGAGAAATTCGGTATGTTCAAGAGCCGGATACACTGGTTGTAATTCTGCGTGAACCTTGGATAGGCGTGACTTATTTTTAGGTTATGGGATTATGTGATAGGTGGCTACAGGATTCTGGTACATAGAAGATTGAATTGAAGGCGACTGACACATGTGTGCCTTCTCTTCACACCGAATATCACCTTCTGTTATATTACCACAAATGCAACAGTGACCATCAGCTGCAAGTGAACCTTACCAGGTCCTTGTACCCGGTGTCACTGGGGATACCCTGAAGACGATCATTTTGGGGTTTAGAGCGGAAGCGTTTATTGCGAATACTATCAGATTGGGACAAGGGAATACAATTGGGATATGCTGTGGAATGGATCTCCCGAGGATAACACCAGGATTCCTCTCATCTTATTATATTCCTGAAATGGAAAAATCGTTTCACTTAATGGCCTGACGAAGTGTGCATAGGGATATACATTTTATTACGTGAGTATTCATTGAGTTGCGCCTCAGTAACCTTTTACAGCTAGGCTAACATCAACTCTATAATGCTTATTTGTTTTGCTCATATAAGCTTTCCACCACCAATAAGCTGCATTATCAGTGTTGCTAGTCCCCTTTTAGTCATTCCCCAAACCCTTCACACTCTATATCCTTGGCTGCTCCAGTGAGGGGTGTGTGGTTATCGTGTTCCTTGCCGGCACTTTCAGGCCGTCTTCGTTGAGAGTTGGCGGGGGGCACAGGTGGAAGCGGGGATGGCCGAATGGTGAGGTCATTTACCGTGGACTCATATTTTGGGGGACTATCTTTCTATTTGTTTGAGAATGAAGGCTTGAAGGTTGATGATGGACTCAGTTAGGAGTAGCACAAGGTTGAAGATTTAAAGGTTGGTGGATGTCCACATTGCAAGATGCTGTGGTTTTGTTTCGTAGCGCACCAAGTTTGTCCTGTGTATATCTGGATAGGCTTTTATGTTCTTTTATTCGAGACTTCAATCATCTTTCTCCTCTCCACTAGTTGAAACTTTGGCTTAGCCTGTGTCGTTACCCAATACTATCATGTCTTTTTCATCTTCGTCTTCATCCTCGTCTTTCACATCATTCGAGAAAATCTCCGAGGTTCCCGGCCCGTGGGTTCTCACAGGTAGAGCCTTTGTCTTCACTGGCGTCATTGCCTCTGTCCCTAAGACACTTCCCGAATGGACATACCATGACCTTGAGAGCAAGTCATCCTTTGCCGATCCCTCAAACGGGGCCTTCACAAAAGGTCTGGGTATGATGATGATCATTCGGTACGATGACAGTCCCGTTGGGCCCTACGATGAATTGTTGTTCGCGCCTGGGTACTTTGAATATCCCTTCGAAGAGAGGGATGGAAAGATTGTCATTAAGAAGGCGGCAAGAATCACTCATATTTATGTATCCCAAACGAAAACTTGCCTGAATGGCCGCAAGAGTAAGTTTAGTTGCACAAAAGGAATAACTTACACTTTGATAATTATCTAACCTTCATATATTTCCACAGACTGGAACATCCCCAAGCATATTGCCAACTTTGACTTCACCACTAGCCCCGACGGCAAATCCACTACCATCACAGTCACTCCTACCGAAGAGCCCACTTTTACCCCCATCTTCTCTGCCACCATCAAAACCGTCCCGTTCATCCCCCGTTTCCCATTTGACTCCAAATACCTTGACCCCCTCAACTGGCTTATGGAACTCGTTTCCCCCGCTCTTCCTAGTGGCGGTCCATTTCGCTCAGAACTCGCCGGTACTAATTCTTGGTGCCGCATAATCCCCCGACTTTGTTCGCGTGAAACCCATATAGTGACTATTGATGTTGATGAGAGACCGGGAGGATTCTTCGGAAAAGACAAGATTGGCTATTGGCCAAGCTGGGGGTTCGATTTACGAGATATCCAGCTTCATTTTCCCATTGGAGAACATTGGGTGATACCGGCTGAGAAAGGTGAGAAGCTAATGTAGATGGGACCGTTGCATGATTTGAGTAGCGGGTTTGATCCTTGATTATATTGAAGGAAAATTAGTGATGCTGCTCGTTCTTAATATCTAGAGGGGTTAAGTTGGAGTCTGCACAAGATATTCAGACTTTCTGGTGTTTCCTTTGTCTTGTTTTGTTTATATTACTATGTATAGTATCGCGGCCTCTTAGTGAAGGTAGCGATAATTACAATGGTTGTGTTGATGTAGGGACCATTTACTTTCTAATCCTCTCATTTGTATATATATTGTTTCATTTGTTCTTTTATTTCAAGTATCGTAATATACTCTATTGATTGATTATTCCTCTAGTTCTAAATAAATGGTCTGACTTTTATCTATTGTCCTATAGTTTGCTTCATTGTGTAATTGTCTTTTTCTCGCTTTCGGGTTAGTTGTGTGTTATATTACTATTCCTAATTTACTCATAGAATATTTCCATATTGTCATACCTTATCCCCAATGTAGCAGTATAATTGCTAACTATCAGTCACCTTCTCTGTGTGACATGTGAAGAGGGTTGTAATATCACATGCTTTTCATTCTCCAGGCTTGTAAATGTTCGTCCAACTGAAGTAATATTCCATCTGCTCAACATGATCTCGACAAAGTCTACCAAAGACAACATACAAGGTAGAGATACCACATTGCCTTGATTGTCTTCTAGTCAAATAATCGTTTGACATGAATACGATGCCGTTACTCCCGATGCTCCTCAAGGATAAAGCTAGTTGTAATTTCAATAGTTGTAGAGTTCGATACTTATCCGTCATGCCTATCAGATACCCCCATCATCGCACAAAATTTGCCTGCCATCATGTTACCTCTGGGTCATACTTGGCCCACTATCTAGCTCCTCTACACACGGCGTGTCCCTTGTCCCACCCTCACTCACCCCTTCATCCTCCACTAACTCTTCCATCCGCCCGATAAACTCATCCTGTAGCCTCCCTAAATAATCCCAAAGCCCATCATTCGCCATTTCCGATACCAAAACTTGCTTCAAGCTCTCATGCAAATTCATCACAAGACGTCTCTTTGCCAAGACATCGTTACCCTCTCGGCCCTGCCGCGACTCTTCTTTACGCCTAGTTAGATCTGTAACAACTGCCTCTGCAAATTCGAGGAAATGCTGGGGAAATCCAAGTGCTTTGGCTAGGCGTATACCATAGTGTTCATCAATCACCACGCCGGATGATATTTTGTATAGCATCGTTGTGGTTGGAATGGGACCTTCTTCTGTATGCGTGGCGAGATGAAGGTTTAGAACACCTGGTCTTTCTTGTAATGCTTCCCCTATTCATAACCAAATAGGAATATCACAGAGTGGTTAGTATGTATGCAACAAAATCTCAAAGGACCAGTGACTAACCTAGTTCAAGAAAATGAGTAGCAAACCAGACTTTGGCTTTCTTCTTAATAAGGGACTCTGCCATTGCTACTGCAATAGCGAGGCCATCACGAGTGCTGGTACCTCTCCCTAGCTCATCAATAATTGCTAAGCTATTTTCATCGACATTCCTAGAGATTAAATAGCGATGTTAACTAAAACCCGAAGTACTATTGAAAGACCCGGGCACACAATCCACTAGTTGTTGATATTTTGTGACATAATCTACTGAACTTAGACCAATCAGTAGATTTCAAACTCCGTCTATTACAAACCACATGCGCACTTCCACCATGTACTTACCTCAGGATAAACGCCATTTCACGCATCTCGACTGAAAATGTCGACATATTGGCTTCGATGCTGTCATCAGTTGACACCCTCGCAAATATGCTGTGAATCACGGGAAGACTTGCCCAGGTTGCAGGGACAAAGCACCCAATCTGTGCTATGATTTGCAGCAAGGCAACAGTCCGGATATACGTGCTTTTCCCGCTCATATTGCAGCCTGTAATGACATGAAAATGATAGTCTTCACTTCCATAGTAGTCATTTGGTACGAGGTTGTCGATGGCCTGTCATAAGTTAGTAACTTGACCACTTAGCGACGATTCTAGCGAAAGTTCGATGCTGTCAAGGGCAGGGTCCAGCATAGAATATCAAAACCACATGGACAAGGATTATGGTATTTGTTGGTGGAGGGCGGAATTAGGATCACTTACAACATCCATCAAGGGGTGTCTGGCACCCTTAACGGCCATGGTGGTGCCTATCATGGGCATTGTGTAATCTCGTAATGTCACTAGCTGACCGAATGAGGCTAGCATGTCGAGGAGGGCAATAGATTCACAAACTCTGAATAGGTGCGGAATCTGTACCCGGATATAATCCAGGAGATTTTGGACAACTTCATCGCTTTGGATAATAATTTCATCTTCCGAGTCCTTGACTCGTTGGTTTAGTTGGACTAGGAGAAGGGTCTGGCATTGTATGATTTTGCGTTTAGCCACGACATTTATAAATCTTTCAGGGAGGGTTCGCCCTTCAAGCTCGTCTTCGCGAATTGTAAAATAGTACTTGCGGCCATTTTCGTACTTGAGGGTAATGTTCATGCCGGTGACATCTACAGACAGGAATTTCTCAAGTTAGCCACCGGCCGATGGGCAATCCCCTGGTCTTCCTTGTTATCTTCTTACTTTTAGTTTCTTCATGATGGTTATGGACATCTGACTGTCCCTCCAGGAAGGTCTTTCTTGCTACATCGAGTAGTCCATTGATCCCGCTCTGCCCATTCACGCCCTGTATTAGCTCTTATTTTTAATAGATTAGCACGCATTTGTTGTATTGTAGCCTGTCATGAAATGAAGCTTGCGTGCCTCCCAAACATCAATTTGACTCCTGCCAGAGTACAGCATACCTTGACTGCGAATGCACGCTGATTTCGAATTTCTACGGGCGACTTTGCGAATGTTACATCAGGTTGAATTGATTCTAGAACACGGTTCAACACAGGGGTCGTAATATCAGGGCAACAGAGACTGTGAATCTTGGTGAGCAGGGGACTCCTCGAGGGGTTGAGGGCTTGATAGACATCTGGAACGGATTCGAGAAACTGTTTGATCATGAGTATATTGTTGAGGGATTGTTCGGATTCGTGGAGGTTGACTTTGGTGGAAACGAATATGATCTTGGTTAGAAGTTTTTCAACATCTTGGAACTTGCGAAGGGCTGGATATGGAGTTAGCCAAAGATGAGCATTGTTTGCATAACCCAAGCCTTGACAAACCTGTCCGGATCTCCAAGAACATTTCTTCATTAGACGTTAACTCCATCAAGGCTTCATATCTGGGAATCATAAACTCGTTGGGTAGCGTTGAAGGCTGAAGAATGTTGCTTCTTAAAATTCGAGCACCCATTGGCGTTAGAGTATGGTTAAGAAGCCCATACAAACTACTCTTAGATTTTGGGTCTCGGATATTTCGAATGAGCTCGAGAGATTGAACTGCCGAGATATCAATCATCATCGTATTTTCGGACGGCTGATATCTGATACGCAAGGAATGAGGTGTTACTCGGAGAGTGTACTCCTTCTCAAGATACTTCATGGCCTGTCTGGTGTCAACATGCAGAACAAGTAGTTAAGACAATCGCCAATTAGCGCAACGTACCGCAGCAAAAGAGCATATTGCATAATAGTTTCCCTGGATGGCCACTATAATAGCCCCCGCATCCTCTTTGAACGCCAGGTTTTGGATATACTCCAACCCCGCAGCCTCATTCCACAACGATCTCTCTCCTGCTACTAACTTGGATCCCAGCTGATGTTCCTCCAACAACGAATACAACGCCGAATTTCCATTAGGTGGGCAGAAGGTTGAGCAGATCAAAATATATGCCGGGTCATTTACCTTCACCTTGTGTAACGTCTTAACATAAAATTGATTATCGCAAATCTGGCTCATGGTGACTTCACCTGTCGATACATTAACAAAGCAGACCCCCACCGAAGGAACGACACCACGTCCTTCACTAACGGCGCATATAATATTCTGTGATTCATCACCACCAACGACGGAATTTGCACGCGAACGCCGCCCGGGTGCCACGCTTTGCGCACGGCTTGTAGAAGTCAAGGTCGAGGGACGAGGAGTCCTAGATGGAGTGACGGATGGTACCGATTGGAAGTAGGCGGGGGGCGTAGCAGTGCGGGTGATGGTGCGGCTGGGAACTTGACTGACAGATGACTCTGCAGATGGTGACCCACGATGGCGGAGTTGTGATATGTTATAACTTCTGATTGGGCGAGTGGTCGATGCTCGCGACGGAGGTAAGCTGAAGCGCTCCATAATTGGTATGATGATCAATCATAACTGGGTAGAGAAGATGTACTAATAAAAGTTCACCATTTTGTACATACTCTACTATTGCCTGATATCCTTCTCAACTCCAGGCAGCATACAACTTTGCATTCAACAGGAAGGAACAAACGTGAGTTGTTGATAGTTTCCTATTTCGGCAAGTATCGTCCTGTTTCAGTTGTGAATACCCAACTATGTCCCAATTTATGGTTATAGGTTGGTGAAAATTAGAGCGTAATGGAGTACAATTGGACAGGCAATTAAGGCCTTCTTAAACCTATTTTATGTCATATTGCATTCAGTAAGTTTTCACCATAAGCATTACTTAAAGCAATGTTATCACATATCATAATTTATTGGGGTTTTTAGGTCATGTCACACAAGCCGATTACTGGTCTGATGCAGAACCAACTCAACGTGCCTTGCCGTGTCCGATATATTACATCAGATTCCAAGCGAGAGAAAAGCAAAATAAAATAAAACTGAAACTCTTTTTTTTTACCCAAGCCAACCAAAACCCAAAACACAAGCCCACAACGCCAGCCATAATGGAACTATATCATCAGCTTAAGATATAGGAATCAACCAGGCCCCAAGAGGAACTCGATTTTAACCAGGTTATAAAAGACCTCCCGTTCAATAACACCAGGTATCGAACAATTTAAGTGTTTATTTCTAGGAACAGCAAAGACCAAGATACTAAACATGAAAACTATGTACAAAGAAAACGGAACACTAACAGTATGCTGCCATATCCAGGCTTACCCCAGACACGAGTGTAGTCATGCCAGTGGATAATCCCCTCCATTGATCACCCTATGACCGACTTTTCCCCTGTGCTGCCCTTACTCTCCTCGATGGTCCAGCATATTGATGGAATTGCGCCTGTGGCATCTGATTTCCCGGCACCGGGGACCCTGTCGGATTCTGTTGCGGAACCGCCAGCTGGAACTGCTGCTGCAAAAACTCCTGTGATAGATGATGCATTGGTGTCTGTTGCGCTGTTTGCTGCACTTGATTCTGCATCTGAAGTTGTGCCTGAGCCTGAGCCTGAGCTTGTGCCTGAGCCTGAGCCTGCGCCTGCGCTTGCAATTGGGCATGGACACGGGCTTGTGCCTGTGCCTGGGCTTGTGCCTGGGCTTGTGCTTGTGCTTGTGCATGCTGCATGCTTTGCGCCTGTTGTAGGTTTTGAGTTTGCTGGAGTTGCTGCTGGGCAAATGCAGCCTGTGTACTATTCGAGGGTGCCATAAGAGTAGCTGGAGCCGCCCTTGTAACGGAGTTTGAACGCGCCTGATCAGAATTTTGCTTCTGTTGCCGGCGCTCTTCATCAAGCTGACGAAAGCGACGCTCCAGTTGCTCTTGGCGCATAGTCCGTTGGCAGTCCTCATTTTCAACAGCATAGATGGCAGCCATACGAAGTTGAAGTTGCGCTAATGTGTTGAGGCGGTCTTGTTTAGACATTTTACGAGCCTCTCCTTTAAACTGAGTGAAGGTGTCTCCAGATAGTTTCTGGACTGGCATAGAAACCCCCGCGACTCCAAATAAGACACTGGTTTCGAGTTCGTTGGCGGTGATAGCTAATGCAGATGGAATAACCGAGTTTTGCGACGTAATTGGAGGGGCGGCCGTCATCATAACATCAGTATCGGGCATTGGAGTTGTGAGATCGGTCGAGTAGGTAGGCATCGATGTCGTCGATTGCGCAGCGAATTGTTGTGTCTGTTGTCCATTATCATTATCGACATCTCCATCAGCATCGTGATCGGCGATGGCCGGGGGCGGCGACGGGGGTTCGGGAGTGCCGGGTTGATGATTATGGTTATGGCAGAGGATCGTGAGTACCCATCCTCCAGCGAGCTTCCGATTCACGGCTTTCGCCTTCCATGGACAGTCTGTTTTCTTGGTGCTCGTCTTGTGTTTTGTAGCTAGGCACTTGTATGGGCGACCACCACGATCACAAACAAGATCACACCGGACCATTTCATTGTTGGGGACATCAGCTCCGCCAATCTTTCCACGATGAGAGCGAGCTTTTACCACCTTGTACCCTTCGCTCTGCATCTCCAACTGTAATTTGGCAAAGAGTTCCTCATATGAGCTGTAGACACAGATGTTGTCCGCCGCAGTCGAAGTTTCCAACACACCGAACATGGTGGGCAGGTGTATGTCTAATACATAGACTCAAGAGGTATAGAGACAGGCCAAGAACTGTTTAGATTGAGATAATTTGTATATCGCTGTAATGAAAGCGATACTAATGGAATAGCGAAGCAATATCGATCACGCGCGGCACCGGCCCGGATTAGTTGCCGATAACCTGACAGTCGCGATTCAACAGCGCGCAAAAAGCGCGGGGCAAAACGTAGGAATAAAAGATATGTCGCAATGCACTCTGTGGTGCCGAAGGGGGGTGGATGGGTGTGGGATCTTATGGAATTTGAATACAATGTCAAGACCACATAAGGATTTACCACTGATACAAAGCTCAATTGACAAGCCCGCGCTCCCGGGCGTGAATCGATAGTCCGCCGAAATGCGACAGCAAGAACTCAGTAGGTAGTTCTCCAAGTAACACGGGTGAGAAAAAACGATGCGATGCGGCTGTGTCGTAATATTGCCGGATTATTAGTAGAGGACGGCCTTGCGCAACAACCTGACTCACGGCGTTGATGGCGTGTCGCAAAGAATATCAGTAGATGAAGATACTGGGCGCCGGATCATGCGGTTACCGACAGTACGGTTTGTGGTGTTGCCAGGGTTGTCTAACGATACCATGCGCGATACAGATTTGCTTGACGGCGACGCACTAGTTGTAAGTCATTAGTGGTGATCGAAGTAGTAAAGCTCGCTGTGTGTATTTGTAATGCGACCCGTGTGAAAATGCGCGATGAGAAGGTCTGCCCCCACTCAGTTGCAGCCTGACCCATGGAAGGCTGTAGGTCATGTGACTGGATGTATATTATTTATGGTAATGCGATATATTATAAGGGTTATGTCTATATCGACACCACCCTTTCCTTAGAACTAACTGGTACTAATCATGAACTTATACAAAACAATTCTCAGGGCCATATAGAAAGCAAAGAGTATGAGTACCCCTAAAACGGGCCATACATAATTATATTTATATTCTAAACGCAAAAGCTCAATCAAATAGCCTGTTTCCGAATCTAGCGTCTACCTGTTCCACCATACGGCCTCGGGTCCCGTCTCTCGTCGGGGATATACGGAGGTCTCGGCGGCGGCGGTGGCGGCGCCGACGACGGTTCCTCATCATATCTGCTTCTTTCCCTTTCCCTTTCACGCTCGCGTTCACGCTCTCCGCTGCGGTCCCAATCTCCACTAATTGACCGGGACTTCCGCGATGACGAAGACATCTGCTCATTCTCCTTATGGTGGTACGTACTATCTCTCCGTGAAGAAGACTCACGCTCCGCTCTAGCCTGAGCCTCTGCTCTCGCTTGAGCATCTCTCGCGGCAGCGATTTGCTCAGCCTGTGCCTTCTCGAGTTTGGCTTTCTGGATAGCCTCCTTGCGCATGGCGTCTTCTCTGGCAGCCTGAGCGGCTTGTTGTTCTCTCAACGAAATCTCCTCCTCACGGCGTCTTCGAGAGTCACTCCTGCTGTGACCCCGAGGACTAGTAGTCGGGGCCTCGAGACTACCAGCTTGGTTGGGAGTAGGCCTACGGTGGATTGGGATTTGTTGAGTCTGTAAGCTTCCGTTGGGTTCCGGCTCCTCGTCCGAGTCTTGCCCGTAGTTCTCTTCGTAGGCTGCGCGGAGGTCGCTACGCATAGCCAGGTTGGCGCAAAGAGCCTTGGCTTCTTCGATAGCTTGCTTCTGTCTCTTGAGTGTGATGCGACGGTCGCGGGTTTCCTTGTTTTCGGCAGCAATTGCCTCGACAACCTGGTTGGACATTTGGAGAATCTTTACGGGGTTGAAAAGGCGTAACAAACCCAAGATCAGATAGCGTTCGGCAACCTGGGTGATAACATTGCGAATGAAAATGCGCGAAGTACAATCGTAGTAGATCAACATCTTCTCAAGGACCTCCTCGGCTTCAGTGTAAGATTTGCCTTCTTCCGTCGCAGAGACACGCCACTGCTTGAGGCGTAGTTCATACTCGGGATCGAAGGGCTGGATCTCAAGTTCCATATCTTCGGTCAACCGAATGAGTTCCTTTTCAGCCTGCTTGATAAGCTCGGCCATCATAGGCTCAAGATAATGCTCACGCAACGGAGAGCGCATGCGCACTGGCCAAACATAGTCAATTATCTCCGAAAGGAACTCATTGCAGATTACAACGATGTTGTCCTTAAACTCTGTTGAGATCGTTGGCCAGCTCTCAGCATAATCCTGGAACAGAATGTAAGGCGCACGAGGGTTGGAGTCCATAGGCAACTCAGTACCACGGACTTGGGCGAGGAGAGGCTCGACATGAGTAAAAGCGAACTCCTTCTTTGACTTGGCACTCGATCCATTCAAAACACCAGTACCAGCACTCGCGTCGTGATCGGAAAATTGTACCTTTCTAGCACTATTACGAAAACGCTTGGCAAACCGCTCACTCTCTTCGCGAACGCGAGCCCGGAGACGCTGAGACGGGGTCCCCTTAGTCACAGCTTGACGCGGGAAGAACTTCTCGCCAGGAGGATTCTTGTAATTGCCATTGATGGCAGGAGTTACAAGATTGTTAGAAGTAGAGAACAGTTCACCCATTTCTAACTTCATTTCCTCGACGGTATCCTTTCCCTCGCCAAGCTGCTTTAGTTCGGAGTCGCAACGGGAAAGGGCATCCTGAATCTGCTTCCGAAGGCTGGGAATATGACGGCCAATGTGCTTTTGTAATTGCACGCTAAGTTTCTGACGAAGGGCGCCAACACCACGCATATGAGCAGGGAGAGTACTCCATTTTCCCCTCTCAAAGAACTCATTCTCACGAGCCTGACGTTCTTCGGGCGTAGGCCACGGTTGGCCACTGGCAGGCGGGCCCGGGTTTAGAAGAACATACCAGCCCAGTTTGAAGTTGTTCTCTGCGTCTTCATTCATGACCAGCTCAATGAACTTGTCCTCCAAGCCGATGCCCTCAGTGAGATCTGGCTTAGTCAGTACACCAATAGTACGGGATCCAGAAGGGTCGACGGCTCTAGCTTTTTGGAGAATGGGTGCTTGAACATAATCGTTATTGCCACCAATGACGGCAAGAATGATGGTACGAGAACTCTTCATGTAACGGTCAGAGAGGGCCTCAATAGTCCGGATATCTTGTTCGGATTGATCACGGTTGGCCACACGCACGAGACCGGGAAGATCGACCAAGGTGAGCAGAGGCATATCAGGGCCTCTCTTCTCAACTACCAAGATATCCTTCGCAGCAAAGCGCCCAGGAATATTCCGCGGAGCAATCAACTCCACGGCATCCCGCATCATGTACTCAAACGAGGTATTCTCATCGACACTGCCGCCGAATTGCAGCATGCGCATTTGCTCGCTTTGTGGTCGTGCCTTGTCGGGGATAATGGAAACTTTAAGACTTGATTGCTTCGCCCTGCGCATGCGGATTTCAGTGGCAAACCGGGTGCAAGCGCCGGAGTCTCTAGGAAAGGGTGTACCAGTCAGGGCCTCGAGAACGGAACTCTTGCCGGCGGACTGGTCGCCTACGACGACGATTTGGGGAAGCTTAACATTGTCGAGTTGGGCAAACTGGAGTTTATCTATAAGCTCTAGAAGGCCACGCTGGTCGTCGGCGAGACCTTGTGTATTAAGGGTAGAGTCGATGATGCGAGTCATCGCGAGGTTGTTGTGTGCGGGGTTATGTTGAAATGAAGATGATAATGTCAGGTAAGAATGAAGGACAATATGGGTATGAAAGTCAAACGACGTATGTGGGTATCGATGGTGATTGGCTCTCAATTGCCAAATACCGTGATGTTCTAAATGAAAGAAAATAAATATGAGATAGAGTCAGAACTGAAAGAAACAATTGCACGCGGCGGGGTAGGCTTCAACCTGGGCTTCTTATATGATGGCCCCAAGAAGCACAAGACTGCTCAAGGCGCAACCAGCTGTCGCGCCGCATTGCCTGTGTTTCACTGTTTCGATTCAACCCATGGAAGCGTCGAATACACGGCTTTACGGCAAGTCTATGATCCCTAGTCTATTCCTCCTACTAGCCACACTTCCTGCTCCAGTCCCGCTAACATCAGGATTGCCCGTAGTGTCGGGAAGCTGAATTGGTGTGACGCAATGAGGCGGAGCGGAGGGTCGCTAGCAAGGCCTCCCAGATTATTCTAGGCGGAAGTTTAACAGAAGCCATGTGACAGACTGCGGATGGAATGCCAACGGTTTTTTTTTTTATCTACTTCGAAAGATGATGCAGTTTTTAGAGTAGCGATCAGTAAATGATGCTTGAGGTTCACAGGTGATCTCGGCTGTTTCAGTGGGGTGTCCAAGCTGCCCCTCACTAGAAGGAGCGACAGGCAGCACAATGTCAAGGCACGATCCAATCCTTTATCCAGGCTTAGGCAAGGTAAGCTGAATATCTATAGGGTTAGAATAGCGTTAGGGTAGATACCAACAAAACATGTGAAATCATAAACATGGGTTTTCACATCAATATCAATGACTGGTTTGATATTATGTAAATCTAGCTAGAGATTATGATGCAATGGATTGATGTGTAAATAGCCGATTATAAAATGGCGATATAATAAGTATGAAAGCCATACGATTAATATGCTATCATAACAATCTGGGTTTTACCCCACAAATTGAAGCTACCCATAATGAAATGCAGGCAATTTACAGGGGTAAATACCGGCTAAACTTTTCGCGATGTCTTTATGGGTCGCGCTTCATACGTTGACAAATACTGGGTTGGGCGACGAATCATCATAATTCTACTGCACAACACTTTACTGTTGTTTGCGTATCGAATTCAGGGTCGCATAAATCTGCACTACTGGCTTCCTCCCTAACTTCTACCTCCAACCCCCCAAAACCCAGTATAGATACCTGAGTACGCCTTGCGACTAACCCGTTGCTACCTACTGCTGCCATCAAATCATGGCATCACCCCAATTCCCCCACTCACCATCCGCCGCCTCGCCGCCCGCCCACCCCACAACGTCGAAGAAGCGCCCTGGCGAAATGTCATCGGCCCCGTCTACCAAGCGCCGTAAGGCCTCCATGATCTCCACATCGCATCCCCTCCGGCAAACGTCGTTCCCTCCTGAGGGTTCCCGGCGCTCACCATCTATAGACGCTGTTAGTTTCGTATCTGGTAGCCAAGTGAGCACGACTGGGCCTACAAAAAAGAAGAGAGGTCGGAAGAGTAAAAAGGAGTTGGCCGAGGCGTCGGCAATGGATACGTTAGCGAGTACGACGGGAGGGAGCACCACGGGTGCGGGTGGGGGGGATGGTAAAGAAGGGTCTAAGAAGCACCAGGAGGAGGAAGATGATGAGAAGCCACCATTAATGGTGCGGTTGGATAAATCGCAAGGGAGCAAGGAGGCAAAACAGGAAGAGAACAGGCTGCGCGGTATGCTGGTAGAGGCATTCGATCCAGAGCAGTATGATCGGTACGAAAGGTGGCGTGCAGCTAAGCTGCCAGAGGGTATTGTCCGAAAGGTAAGCTTCATGATAAAGTTGCGAGAATCGTGATTTCTATCGGGCATACAATTTACTAACTATGCCGCTCGCGTAGGTTGTCAACGCTGCCGCCTCACAAAGTGCCCCACCCACCGCCGTCCTGGCCGTCAAATCCGTTACGAAGCTTTTTATGGGAGACATTGTTGAACTAGCACGTCGCGTACAAACCGAATGGATTGAATCAGGCACCGAACCACTCCTCGATATTACGTCCTTCGAAGACTCTCAACACCTTCACAACGGGGACCTCGTGTCTCCGCCCAATAGCGTCGTGGCACTCAGTAATGAAGCGCGCCGCGGGCCGTTAAGACCGGAGCATTTGAGGGAGGCGCAAAGGAGGTATAAGATGGCGCACGACGGCGGGATGGTGGGGATGACGCAGCCGTGGCATGTGCAGCAGCAAACGGGTGTGGAACGGTTCTCACAGAGGACAGGAAAGCGGATCTTTAAGTAATAAGGTATAGAGTAAGGAATAGCCTTGTTTTGAGTATGTCGTTTTGAGTATTTCTACGGGGAATATGGCGTTTTGGGAACTTGTATTTTTCTTTTGGCGTTTTATAGGTATCTACAGACGGGATGTCTAGTAGCAGGTTTCTTGGAATGTTTCTTTTGTTGGAACCTTGGCTGTGTTCTTTAGGGCGGTGATTACATAAGAAACCAGCATCTATTAATTAGAATATAGACGTTTTGACCTTTTGTTATCTAAATCTGACCAGATCTCTGAACAGCCGTTGACCGTCTGTTCGTCTTGGGGATCTCATAATTGTCCTTTGTCGGTGGCGGCCGTCCCCAGAAGGAAATATCACTCGTGTCTCTCCCCATAGAGGGAACTCCCATTCTTGGAGGCTCCTCGTTCTCTTTGTCCGTTTCCTCTGGATCACCGACCTGTGATTTTGGAGATGAGCCCGCGAGTGAGACTAGTCCTCTCTTTGCTTCAACAAAGGCAGCCCGAATTAATCTGAACAAGACCAAAAATCCGTCGCCAATCGCCCTGAAAAATGCCCTTGTTGATGTACTCCATGCAATCAACAGCGTCAAGAAGATTACAAACGCCGAGATGGGCAATGAGATGGACCCAACCTCGGCAAATGATGGCAGATCCTTCTGCCACTCCTGCGTATTCATTCCAAACAATGATGTAAAGAAACTCAACGGCAGGAATATCACGGTAAATGTAGTAAATATCAACACTGAGCGACCTTGGGCGCTTGCCAAGTCTGCCTGGAGCCGCTGAAGACGGACTTCGGAAATTTGCGATTGGCGTTGGACCATCTCCAGCAATTTGTCGTACTCATCCCGCGTCATCGTGACTCGGTCCTGCATCTTTGTCGTCTTGCTAATGAACTCTTCAAGTTGCCCCAGTGCTTCTACCAAGTACCCTTCGCCTCTGCGTCCCAAGCCCATCCCCCTCAGCAACTGATATGAGTTAAACATTTCAGCAACGTACTTGCGCTGGGTTGTCAACAGAGTGTAGATAGTCTCTAGCTCGTCCTCCAAATCGCGGAGTTCCAGAAGGGCGGATGTGGAATCACGGTTTTCTTTCTCAATGCGGTTGTTTTCGAGGAGATAACGTTGGCGGATAGCGCCTTCGTTGGCATGTTCTGTGTCCGAAAGAAGAGTCTCCGAGCCAAGAGTGCCGCTTGTGCGGAAGTTTCTGAGAGCCGATGTGAGTTTTTCGGTCTAGAAAAGAGTTAGCAAGTAGACAAGACGGAGAGAAGGCTGTATGGCACTGTATCTTACCAACTGGCTAATGGCCTCCTCAAAAATGCGAAAGACCTCAAGATCTTGATGAGACGGGCGTTCCAGCAGTACGGTTACGGTGTGGAGGATAACGAGAGCAGCCATGTCGTATGCGTCTTCGCAGCGCCGTGTGCTATCGGCGTTGGCATCGTTGAAAATATTATCTCGGAGATCACATCGAAGGTAAAGCGGCCCTTCACTCGGATCACTCTCTCGACTCGGGAAAAACGTTACGAGGGTTTCTACAGTAATCATTGGTTAGTAAGCTCTCAGTTGACCAGACTTTTATTTGCGCTTACTTGGCCCGGTGGCCCACATCCACAGCTGATCCACCATCAGAACATTTCCATTCAGTAGGTCATTTGCAATCTCCAGTCGATCCACCTTCTTATTCTTCCTCCTCTCCCTATCACTCGTTTCCGTTCTCCCACCCATTGATCCTCCTGCTCCCTTTGTACCCGATCCCGAACTCCCTGTGCTATGTGTACTCCATGATGGCACCGGATGCGGCGCCTTCTGCGTTTCCAAATCCGCCCTATCCGATCTCGAGTACCGCTCCTTAGTCATCTTATACAGCATCTGATCATCGTCTCGAGCTCTGGTATCTTGGAGCGTTGGAAAGCCAAATTGGTCTAGAGTGCGTCGGCAGTTGATGGGGAACTCGTGACTGAGGTATTCCCATATCGTCTTCAGCTCGAGGGAGGGGAGGTTAGCGATGCGGGAGGGTGTGGGACGGCTACGGCCGCGGTCACGCCGCTCCTCAATGAGAGCACGGCGGCGGACGGAGGCTGGGTAGAGGTCGTAGTGGAGGTAAGGGAGGTGAAAGGTCAGAGTGGGGTAGCTATCAGAATCAGCGGTAGGACGGGATGTGCTACCTGGATAGGGCGAGTTGGCTGCTAGTAGTGGTTGTTAGAAAAGAAGAATGTTGATCGGGCAGTCTGGAAGCTTACTCACAATCAAAGTCAAGGAACGCCGTAGGGCGCATGAAAGACGCATAATGTTGGGCGTGACGACCTTTGTTAAAGCGAGAAGCCCATCTCTCATTGCTAAATATGTCATTTCTCTTTTCAGGGTTGATTCCATCATATAAAGTCATGGTTTTGATGATTTCCTGTTGCCTGTGGTCAGTCTCAAATTTCAAACTGATGCATATAGGTTACTTACCTCCACCCAGATCGGGTTATTGAAAGCCAGATGTACCCAGACAAACTTCTGCGACTTAGGATCTGGCGCTCCCAATCCACTTGGCGCTGTTTCCTCTTGAGCTCCCGGGCCAAATGGGTTCATCACAAAAGATCTTCTCCGTTCTGTGGATACAGGTCTCATGCCTTCTCTCCCCGACCAATCCTCTCCAACGGAAGGACTTCGTCCAAATGATGTTGTGTCAGTTTTCTGCTCCTCTCGAACCCACATGTCTCTGTTTAGTGGCATATAAATCGAGTCCTGTCTTGATTGGCGAATAATGATATTGGTATCACTGGCTCGTTCGGGTCTTCCGCGATGACGTAACCCCCCACGATTCCGATCAGGACTCCGGGATAGCATACGACGCCGTCGTTCAATCCGCCGCACAGCAAAATTGCGGTCTTCGTCGTTCATCATGATGTTTGGACCCGCGTCAAATTTCTCGGGTGCTGAGTCGGTGATGTACAAGTCATGTAGTAGTGGCTCGGAGTTCCGGTGTTGGTAGCGGGGAAACATGGGGCTTCCAGTGGCAGGATTATGAGCGGTAATTCTTTCATCGAGGGACTTTTGGGCACCAGTGCGGAGGAAGTCTCCAAGTTTCACCCGAGTGGACCAAGGACGAATCGGACCAAGGGCTCCAACCCCGAGATTACTAAGTGTATTCCCGCTAGTAACATCCTCAAAATATCCATGAACCTCTACCAGCACAGCGTCGTATAAAGACATTTCCGTGTGCTTTGCTTCTGAAAGTTTGCGTGCTTTCTTGATATGAAAGATAAGATCTTCTAAAAACACCTTTTTTGTATGTGCATTGCGTTCCCCAAACGTGGCACAGTTCCTATGATCAGTCTGCAGCGGGAATATCTTCTCTTGTCTGATTCCAAGGATTGCCGATCTCACCGGCGTTAGCGGCGCTGTAAATTGTAGCATACCCATCGCTCCGGTCATCAAAGAAGCCCCAACACGGGTTGATGTTGGTGTCGGCGTGCGGCATGTTATGGTTGAGTCGATTGTCTCATAAAACGTCCAAATCTGCATGTCACTGCACGCCTGACGGAATTGCTCGTTGAGGAGAACGAGCTGGGAGCAGCCACTTCGTACTTGGTGGATTAGCGAGGGATGAAGAGGCTTATTGAGATCTAGGAGTTTCTGGATACTGTCGGAAACTTCACTCATGGCAAGGTAACTGGAGCCACGATGGGGAGTCCCTAAGAGAGACTGAAGTTAGTAGCTATCAGAGAGAACTGGATGGCACCATACTAACCGAAAAATGCAATTCCATAACAATCATGAAAGATACTCTCATACTTGGGAGTGCTCTTCGCCTTGACCATGGCTATCTTAACAACGAGACCGCCGATAGAATGACACACAAAGAACAATGGTCTCGCACCACCTGGGCCATTTCGTTTCTGGTGTAACTCGTCCAGCAAAGTATCTGCCAAATCATCCAGTGTTGTCATCTCGTCCATTTCTTGATGCTTCACTAACAGAATCCTCGCCTCTGGTGCATCTTTGCGGATATCATGACGCACCCACGACGGAGCATTGGCTTCAGAATGTGTCGGTTGGACTTTGTCTGATTTGGACTGAGTGAACTTTGGATTTCCCGAATTATTTCCCCGAAATAGAGCATCCATATTGACGCGTCGGCGCTCTTTGACAGAGACGGAGTCTGGCTTGTACATAGAAACGTTGCCCCAGACGGATGATATGTGATCGTCGCGAGACCATGTTGCAAAGCGACTCTTTACGCCAGGACATGGAACAGCAATGATGCTGTGGTTTTTGTTAAATATGAGAGCGGACCTGAAATATTTGTCTGTAATACTTACTCGACTGCAGTGTCTTGCTCAGGATGAATCGAAGGGCCACCATCAGTGACCATGAAATAGTCATAAGGAGTCCGAGGAGGATGGCCGGGTTTGGGTGCCCCTGGTGGTGCAGTTGGAATCTCCTCTGACGGGAGATCTTGAGTTGATATGGGACTTTCCTTTTGTACAGAAGCAGTCGATGATGATTCAGTCGGTGTTCTTGGCTGATCTTGTGTCCGAGCACCAATATCTCCATCCGCGGCATCTAGATCTAACTCAGAGATTTGATCTCGAGATGATCTGTCCGCCAGTGCAGAGTCTGGGTCTAAAAATGACGGCATAGTTTTTGGTAGTAGGCAACTCTAACTAGTATACAATACCACAGCATCAACTACAACGAGGTAGCCGATGGTGTTAGTTGCCGAATTCAGCTAGTCTCTGGCGAGTAAAGGGTGTGTTGAAGACTTAGACCAACATCAGCCAGAGTCCAGTTGTTATATATTATGTTATTTATAGACTGTCAATCAAGTATCTTGACATAGAACAGAAATTACTAATACTAAAATCACAGTGAAGTCGAAGAAGAGAACTGTTAATCGTCTTGAAATCAGCAGACACCAATGCCCCATGTTCATGTGACTTTACAAGACATAATGTCTACCGATATAGACAAATCCTAATTAGAAAAAATAAGGCTTATAGCTATGTCCCGAACATACCACGCACACATATTTAATATCACCCAAGAACTAGGTAAACCACCATTAATTTGTCGATGAACATACAAACCAGGCGGCCCATCACACATGAAAGCACCGCCTCCTGCATACGAGTTGCCCCCAATCGCCAACAACTCCACAAATCACCACCCCCACCGCCTATATAATAACTCTGCTTTCTTGAGATTAAACCAACCTATCAACGATGCGCCTACAACTGGATCTTAATACACCAGGATATCACCCGGCCTGAAACCTGCCGCTTCTGTCTCTCTTGTTCTGCCCACGAGACTGCCCGTCCATGGATTCCCCGCCCTATCGGCCGACGTCAGTCTATTTGGATTTCAGATTCTCATTGCGATACTCCTAGGTTATGAAGAGTCTCGTGGTGGATTGCGGGGGTGTGGTAGTATTGGGATAAGAGGGGGTGGTCACTTGAGTTCGGTAGATGAGATATAATATATTTTACGGGGTAGTATTTGTGCTGGTGTTCTCAATGGCTGGTGCCCGTAGAAAGATATAAAAATCACTATGATATAGTTAATTTATGTAAGTAGCATTGATAATTTTATCTTAAAATTTCAAACAAAATAATCGTTAAGTCTCAGCTATTCAAATTTATGAATACTGCCAGGCAATTCTTGGTTGAGGGTGTGTATTGCTTCCTGAACTCTGGTGATCCATACATACAAACTTGATATCACTGAAATAAAATAAAAAATATTGAAATTTTTTTGAACCAAATTTTTTTGAAAATATCTGGTATCGTCACTGTTAATCACATCACCCAGATTCGCAGGCTAAAAGGGCCTCGATTGCTTTAAAAATAACTCACAGCGTGCCACGGAAACCTACAGAATACGACCACTGGGCATAAAATGACCTCAAGCATTACATGTCTGCTGACCACCACTATCACCACTATTACCACACCTACTACAACCATAACGTCCAAATCCCCTTACCCACTCAGATATCCAGATCCTCATCACAATATAGTCATCACCTTAAACTTTAATGCCAAATATTCTCAATCGCTACTGACCCGGAATCCCTCCCCGTGAGACAGACCCAATCAGTCGCTCCAATCTGCAGAAGATGGCATCGCTGGTGACCAAAGGAGTCTTTGTCTAACCGTCGCAACCACAGGCGTCGACTACCACAAATTCACTTTGTGCGTTGTCCTCAGACAAGCTATTCGAACCTGGGAGTCTAATATGCAGTATACCATTGAATGGCCGCATTATCAAATACCAAAAGAAAATAATACATATTTACTATACACTGAGTTGCCTCAAGGCATTCACGCCAAGGCCTCTCATATCATACATGTCCTGCCCAAAATATCTCGTCCTCACTTCTTAGCCCGAACCTTACCACCCTTACCGCTCTTGGCCTTCTTAGTCTTCTTTCCCTTCTTCCCAGCACTCTGTGCCTTCGCTCTCGCCGCCGCCACCCACTCATCGTCACCATTATCCCCTTCAACCGCCTTTCTCTCCGCATCCGCCTTCTTCATACCCGCAAGATACTTCTCCCGACTCCATCTCCTGTGTCTAAAGAACGCCCTGCGACTCTTGAACCGCTTCAGCTGCAACCCCGTTGTCTCCACCAGTCTCCCCAGAGCCCACGCGCTCTCCCGATAGGTGTAGTCATCCTGCAATTCCAAAACTTGCGATTGCTCGGGCTTGTGAAGGTTGGGCCGGATCACCGTTTGCGGCAGGCCCGAAGGGGAAACAGCGGGGGTGGACGCAGGCTCTTCGGCCGTGACGGGGACCATGCCGAGGCGGCGTTTGCGCTCGGCGTGGACAGGGTAGGGAAGGGTGTCATTCTTGTCAAAAACGACGCCAATGTACTTGCGGTCAGGGTGGCGGACGGGGTCCCGGTAGTACTTGACGTAACCAGAGACTGCAGCGTGAATAGTGTGGTCACGGCCCATGATGGTGTTTTCGCCGGGCCACCAGAGAGTACCGTATTGCTTGTAAATGATGTTCCCCGGAACAACGTACTGGTCTGTAGTCATGTTAGTAATGTAATCCTGTATGCCTCAATGGGTCTGCTAGCGGTTGTTGAGTCAATGACATACCACCGGTACGCTTGGCACCCATCTTCTTGGGGTGTGTTCTCTTAGGGCGATGCTTGTAAGCACCCTGGGCCTTCACACTGGCATTTCTGCGACCTTCGGCCAGGATATTTGCGATGTTGAAGGGCGACGCAGCCGAGAGGGCAGGACGGTGCGCCAAGGCAATAGACAGGCCCATACGCGGTCTCATAAGCCCGGCGACGGCTGCAGACAGCGGCCGCTGCACAGATGCCACGCTAAACATGACGGAGAATCGGGTTTGTGTCTGGGGAATAGGTTGCCGAGTGATGCCGGGGTGTCGAGAACGGATCAGAGGCAGGGAGGTCCGGGTTGATCGGGACAGTAGTATTTGCAAGACCGGAAATCTCAGAGTGTGAGATTTGTATGTGTAATTGGTCAGTCGGGTCGGGACTTGGACGGGCAGTCAGTCGGCCTGGATTAATCGCCCGTTTTCACGATAGTCGGCGGCGTCTATGCGGACTCTTAATCCATCAAGCAAATCGTCTCCCGAGAAAATGAGACTCTGAATACAGTCTTCTCATTGGTCAATTCGGCCCCGCTATTTTTCAGAGTAGTGACGGGTTGAACTAAAGGTAGGGATTATTTGGGAACTCTGCTGACTAAGAGAACATGCTGATAAGATAAGAATCCTTCCACCGTGGCCATGCGACTTAGCGTCTGGATACATTGGTTAACCTGTCGAGATCTGGCAGGAATCTGGTAGGTCGATATCAAATAGCTGTGACAATTCATTGGACCAGACAGCATATACTGTTGTTATCACCTGCTTCAATATGCAGTTTTTCTCCTTCTTTACTTTTTTGGCTTTCTTTGGCCTTGCGCAGGCGCAATTCGGTGACATCTTTGGCCAGATGTTCGGTAACCAAGGCCAGCAGCAACAAGGTCGTCCTTCCCAGCAAGCGTCTAGTGACTCCGCTGGATACCGCCAACTATACGATAGTTGTAAGCAATTATTTCTCCATATTGCCAACATTTCTAGGCCAACTTGCTAATCCTTTCTTTCTTCAGATAATTGCAATAACTATCTTTGCCCTGATACGCTTGCTTGCGTTGCTCACCCCCACCACTGCCCTTGCGCCTGGCCAGATCATACCGACAAGTTCGAAATGGGAGAAACAGGCCGCATTTGTATCTCCAAGGGTGGTTTCAAGAACGGCGAAGCTGCGCGGAAGCTTGAACTGGCCAGACAAAACAAGCTGTAATCTCCTCATTTCGTGGTTGTGAATCGCCCTATTATTTAGCTTTCGTGCCTTTTTAGCTCTTATACCCTTTGCTTAAATACAATATACAATGTTCAAATCTCAACGTATCACGTGCCTCTTCGGCTACAATTTGTGTATGCATGCAGAGTAATAATTGTATTTAGGTTCATAAATTCATGCTCATAAAATATAATGCCATCCAACGCCGCTAGCCCTGTATCATATATCTGTTTATTGGATACCCCAGGGTTTTAATGTTTACTTCAGTCCCGCGGGCATCGGCGGCATCGGCGGCGGCGCATCGCCCAACTCTTCATCGTCATCTTCCTCCTCATCAGCTGCATGCGCTAGAAGCGCCGCAACATTCTTCATATCATAATGCTTCTTGCGTAACTCCTCAAACTTGTGGTGCTTTTCCAACTCTTCTGGTGACAGGTTCTCAAGACCCTCCGTCTCGTGACCAGCAGCCTCCTCCTCATCCACATGCACCGCCTTGGGACTCGTTGTCGGCACAGGGACTGCCTCCTCTGGCTCGCCGAGTGACATCCCCGGGATATCTCCCTCGCTCATATCATCATCGTCGTCGGGGTTATAATTATGCACAAAGGGAGTCTTGGGTTCGTCGATCTTCATCTTGGCGGTACGCTCCTGCTCGGTGAGGTAAAGGTTGGCCTCGTCCCATTTCAGGCGAGGGGCGCTTTCATCGTGAGGTACGGCATGAGAGGAGCGACGAACAACAGGGTGGCGGGCGGCAGAGGAAGAGCGGCGCGATCCAGCATTAATTTGAGTGTTCATTTGAGTAAGCTCTTTCTCGGTCTTGGATAGTTCGACAGGTGAGACAGGAGGTGGTGAGGCGCAGGAAGAAGCGTTCTTGAGAATACCTGATAGCGAGTTAGTGGGCGTAGCTTCTGGGGGATTATTGCGATCGGGACATACCTCGGGGTCTGTTAGCCTCGGTGGTCGTGGTAGGAGATTGAGAAGGCATCGTGAATGATATATAAAAAGTTTAATATATGGAAAAGACAAAATAATAGGGTCGGAATATGAATAGCGCAGAACTATCAACGATGTGAAGATTGTATAAAGGCGCCAGCAATGTCGGAATTAGAAACAAAAGGGCAGCAAGTAAGACAGAAACTTAGCTGACAATAGTACTGGATTCTAATCAAAGAGAGAAGTATAGATATCGAGAGTTAAAGCTGAGAGAGAAGAAGCAGAAGCGAAAGGATCTGGTTGGCTGAGAATTTGGTGGTGACCAAAAAGGAAACGCGCAACATGGGAACGTGATTCATGCAGACGACCACCTTTATATTGACAGAAACCTGAGAGGAGGGGCTGGATAATGCAATGAGATGATAAAGGTTCAATTTTTTCTCTCACTATAAATATGGCAATGATACACAAGAAGGCCGTATTGTCCGTGGTCGTGGAGGGTGATAATTCAGACAGCTCTGTGTGATGGATGGCAAAATATAAGCGAACTATACCCAAAGTTCTAGCAGGTGAAACAATATGTTGCGTTCATCCAGCTGCAATAAGAGCCGGTGACCTCCACCAACAGCAGGGTCTCCAGGCCACAACCAGCGATCGGGTGGCCTGGGGACCCATTTATAGGCCGGGGCCTTGAGGGGTTTGTTCTACGGAGTCAATTCTATGCGGGTTAATGCCGCGAGGGTGGTTACGGCGGGGTCGTGTTTCGGACAATCAAGCCCCGTTTTCGAGTTTACGTCGGCATGCCGTGAGAACAGTCTCTTGAAACAAGCGCTTGAATTTGTTCGTGAATCAAGTGAATCAAGATAGAGGGGTAGTAGCAGCGGGGTTCGGAGATCCCTGTCACAAGTCTCCATTCCATCAGCAATTATGACGGAGTTTAGTAAGTTGCAAATGGCAATGACGGCATTGGAGATTATCTACTTATGTGAGGACAGTGTAGATCCACAAGATAAAGGGTCGATTCTACGGGTAGGTGAGCCTTTTGATTTGATGGAATCGATGCTGCAGGTCGGGTCACACATCAACGTGTCGATGTTATGCAAGAACGAGTTGACCTTCGCCTTGGTATCATTGTGCTAATTAGGGTCGTGTATTTGGCGTATCCCTAGTCTGTATTCCATCGCCAAAAGCCAATAATGGAACTAAATAATATTTAGTCCAGTCATTTGGATGGCGACCGGATATTCTGATTCAATAATTATGTTTCTCCACTCATGGCTTAATTATAAAGCCTTACCTATACATCTGAGATTTTCGGAGGGCAACCAAATAATCTTAGTCTATCGACTAATTACAGCTTCTCTCGATCACAAACTTCTTCTCTTGCCTTAACTTCAACATGTGTCACACCGTGTTTTCCAAACCTTGCCACAACCACACTTTCCCTATCCCCCTTTCTACCTAGTCCTCCTAGTTCCGGCCCCGAGTCATCTAGCCCCAATATCGCTCGGCCATCGGTCAGCCTCCCTAACGATCGTGGGCACATAACTTTGTCTGCCCATCCCACTCGTGCCCATTCATTATCGCCTTCTTGTCCCTTTTCTAGAAACCTCCGTAGTCCGTCCCTCTGTTCGTTGACTAGCCTTCCAGCCTCCATATCTTTGGGAATTCCAGTGAAGAATTTCGCCAACTTATCTAATAAATAAACTTGTGGCGGAAAAAAGACCATAGAGCCATCTCGAGCACCCTGCAGCCAAGCCTTTACATCGTCAAACCGAGCCTCTGTGTGCTCAACACCGCCGTCCGCCGTCGGGGTAATGCTATTTCCATCAATTTGTGTGTCCATGGGAAGTAAGTACAAGTACATTTGTGTACTGAAGCGCCGATTGAGGCCGACGGGAGTGACCCACCTAGTGAAGGGGATCAATCCTGAGAGATCTGGAGTGGCACCAAAAGTTTGAAGCAACCCCACAAAATCACTCTGCTGGTTATGGACTTTCTTTCTAGCCGTAACCAAGTCCTCACTGGAAAGATCAATAGATGCTCCAGTTTTAAGGGAACGTGCTAGCAATATTCCACTCTCTTCAAAGCACTCTCTCACAGCAGCGAGTCGATAGACATCATTATCCGAATGTCGACTGGATACGGAAGAAGCATCAGGGAAGTCTGGAAGTTCGCCATCCTGCTTGGGGTCAATATTTCCTCCTGGAAATACGTATGCCGAGGCAAACGAAGTTGATGACTGGACCCTGCGAAGTAGCAGCACCTGATTTGTTGGTGAAATGAGAACTACGCTATTGATATTCAGTAAAGGTGCAACATACTGGACGAGCCTAGCTGATGTTGTTTACCTAGCACTGGGACGTAATGGGGCTGGGGGTGGCTTCTGAATAGTAGTCATAGCTCGAATTTTAGAATAAACAGGTTTGGTTTGTGTAGTAGCTGATCGTGAGCTGCATTGACCTATAGCCTTGATGAGAAACATTATGAGGCAAATTATTATAGCAAACGATGATGATGTCACCCTTTTTATACCTAGCACCCGCATAATCGCATGCCTTCCAAACTGGGTAGCACTATTGCGATAAGATAAACATCCCTGACAAGATCCAAATCGGATCGAAAAAAAGTTTAATACAGTAGGAACCCATTTTGGGACTAGAAGGGGTTAGTCACTTGCGACATATGTATACAATCCACTGACTCCGCTGATTACTAGCACGACAATTCTCTCATCACTGACTGAAACGTGACTTGTTATCTCTTGACCATTGACTAAGTATATTTGGCCGCTCAAGTTAAATTTAAAGATTGCACTTCTTTCTTTTCTTTTCGCGAGAAATTCTGCACAGACGAATCAAAACGGAAATTGGACGAAAGAACCGTCCGCAGGCAAGACGACCAGCGACCCCGCCGAATCCCGCGCGACAATCAAGACACTCCTTTTCAACAATCTATAAATTCCCTCTCACATATCAGCAAACTATCGTTATCTACTTAAAGAATCAAGATCCACATTTTCCGATCAAAATGGCCAACAAAGACACTACAGTTTTGTCAGTTAACGGCGCAGGACGCACTGCCAGAAGCCAAACTTCAAGCTCGTCGGATGAGTCGAGCAGTACGGTATCTAAGGGACGCGTGGGAAAGAAGGCCAAGAAGGAGAACTCAAAGAAGAGAAAGGTTGAGGTTATCAACGGTGTCATGGCTAGAGATATGGTGAATGGTGAGATGGAGGTTGTTAAAAGAAGCAAGGGATCAACAGAAGTGATATCGGAGGAGAAGTTGAAGGATATTGCACGGAAGAGTAAGTTTGAATTTACATACGGGTAATCCGGTCGGGCTGTTTGAAAAATGCGATGGGCTAAACTGGTTGCTAACGAATGGGTGGATAGATGGTCTGGCGTATCCTAGAGACGACACAGATACCGAAGCGACAGCTGCCCGTGTTAAGAAGATGAGCGAGGCGGTGCGAACGATCCTGGAGTGTATTGGAGAGGATCCGAACCGCAGCGGGCTTCTCGATACACCCGAGCGTTATGCAAAGGCTATGATGTTCTTTACTAAGGGCTATCAGGAGACCGTTCCCAAGATCATCAAGCAGGCTATTTTCAACGAAGGCCACAACGAAATGGTTATCGTTAAGGATATTGAGGTCTTCTCTATGTGCGAGCACCACCTTGTCCCCTTTACTGGCAAGGTATGTTGTTGGATCCCGCGGCTTCCGAGCGCACTATATGCTGACAATTATTTTAGATGCACATTGGCTACATCCCACGCGAAAAGGTCGTTGGTATCTCCAAGCTCCCCCGCATTGCGGAAATGTTCTCTCGCCGACTCCAGATTCAAGAGCGGCTAACGCGCGAAGTTGCCACGGCAATTATGGAGGCACTGAACCCTCAAGGTGTCGCCGTCGTCATGGAATCGGCGCACTTTTGCATGGTGATGCGCGGAGTCGAAAAGACGACTACGTCGACTATTACCAGTTGTGTTCTGGGGTGCTTTGAGCGCAAGAGTAAGACGCGCAACGAGTTTATGAGCTTGATTGGGCTGAACCGGTAGAGAGAGACAGAGAGAGAGAAAGAGAAAAAGATTTATGTTTGTTTGGTATCTAGTCCGATGATGTTTGGCTAGTATCTGATTAGACATATAGCCTTTGAATCTCTTTCCATCCCTCTTGGACTCGGTTTCTACTACCGGCTTTGAGTATCAGTCATTTTCGTTTTTTTCCTTTTGGTTTTTCCTTTTGCTTGTGTACCTTATTTCTTTTCTGGGCGACATTTATCAAGGCATTCTCTTCAACAGCGAGAGCGACAAACATTGTTTTTCTAGTATCGATCGCATTATGGGTTCCTTCTTTCGATCCCTTCCTTTTCTCCTCCGTCTTCCCTTTTATCGGCTTTCTTCCTTTTTGTCTTGTTTTATTTCTTCTTATCTCTTCTTGTCCGTTTGCTTTTCTCGCATTTTGCATCATGACGTCTTTTGCTTCTTTGGCTCTTCAACCCTTTGGGACTCCTTCTCTTGTTCAACCGGCGTTTCTATACATCCACCGGATAGACCTATATGGCACATCATCATATCATGTGTTGAAGTCATTGCTTTGGCCTCCGGCTTGTTTCTTTTCCGAGCTATAGACATAAAAAGTCCTCTACATGGCACAACTACACAATAATCACTTCTTGTATCACAAATATATACAATAAAAACCATCAGGCGGGAATCATTAGTCATTTCCGTTTGGATCATTGGTTATCTCTGGGCTCAACGCCCCAGGAAACCACGCCACCAAATTAGCTTGCCTCTTTGTGATCTACACCTCAAAATCATCAAATCGTGACTTCTTGTAACCTTTCGTGACCTTTTTGTAATCATCCCACTTGATATCTCTCTACTGTATCATCACTATCCTACAGTCCTCACGACCTCGCCTAGCTCCCCTCTATCAACCATCCCCAACCGCCCCTCCACAGCTCCCCAAATTCTCTTGGCAACCTCCACCAAACTTCCTCCCGCATCTACCACAACCATATCCTCCCCTTCTTCGCCGGCCCCGACCAACCCCTTGAACCCCGCTCTCACCCTCCGCTGCATCTCCTCCTTCTCATACTTCTCCTCCCCGTAACCCCCCCGCTCCTTCGCCACCTCCTCATCCAAGTCCAAAAATACCACCAAATCCGGCCGTGGCAACCCAACCTCAGGGCCCCGCGCCCACGAAAGCGACAAACTGGGATTTTGCTTGGCAGCCGAGTAGATCATGCCGCTATAATAATAGCGATCGCAGACAATGGTTGTCCCACGAGACAACAGGTCGCTGATCTTCCCAGCTGCCTCCCAACGGTTGGCAGAGAAGAGCAGGTGGATGGACTGGTCGGACATGTCGGTTGCCGATTTTAAATATCCGTCAATCATCTTGCCAATGGGGGTGCCCCGGTCTGCCAACATTGTTAGTTAATCGATATCTTCACGTCGAACACTAAAAGGACACACAACTTACCCGGAAACCTCATCGTCGTCACCTCTCTATCCTCCTCTCCCAATCTCTGCGCCAACAACCCCACCTGCGTCGTCTTCCCACTTCTATCTAACCCCTCCAATACGATAAACGCACCCCTCTTTACCGGTTTATCGGCAGTGGCAGCGGTATCAGCTTCCGCCACAGCACCACTGATACCATCGGGGGTCTCGGGGGCCACCGGGGGAGTCGTGGCAGGTATAGGGGCAGTGAGGTTGGGGGGGTTTGTGATGGGTAAGGGGGTTATGCTTGTGGTGGTGATGGGGTTTGCCATTTTTCAAAATTAATTATGGGGAGTTGAGATGATGAAAAGAGAATAATGTGAGTTGTTACAATGTCTGAAGATTAGGGCGTGTTGAAGGAGGTTGGGTTAGTTGTTGGCGGTGAGGAATGTGAGCAGGGTTATGAGATGAGCTTCTAAATAAGGGTTAGTCGTGAGACTAAATCATGAAAGGTAAAATCACAAATGGTTCACATTAAGGAAGCTGGCACATAATGTCACCTTAACTAGTCTACACGAAGATAATAACATAATCACAAGTAAAGCTATTATATAGGAAATGTGCAGAGAAATCTGCTATTGTATTTGTAACTAAAGTAGATTCCTACTTCCATGGTAACAAAACGTTGTCTGTAGAAATCAACAATGATTCCATCACATAAGAACAAGCCAGAAACTACCTGAAATAGGAGAATTGCATGAAGCAACAAGAGTCCCGTAATACCATCGGACGATGTCCACCAGACGCCAGCAAGATCCATTGCAAACAAAAGAGCGAAAAGAGCACGGAATATAAACCTCCCGTGAAAAACCAAGACTACCGTAAGCCATCCAGACAAATTGCGCTATAAATCAGAAACGAGGGCGTGAGAAACAGTCATAATCGGTGACCAAAAAGAAAAAAACCAAAATCAGAATAAAATGTCACAAAAGCCTAATCAACAAAACAAGACAGCCAAAAGTCAGATCGAGAGTGCCCCAGCACAGATACCCGTACTGTGAACCATGGCGACAGTGCTTTCAAACGCGACACTACAAGACGACAGGTAGCAACTGCTTGTCTTTTTTAACCAACCCAATAGTAATACAAGGTTTAAAGAAGATGCAGGAATACCTGTCTCTCTTAGTTATCGGCGTTCTCCGCAGGCTTGTCACCTTCGCCATCCCAGATAGCAAAGGTCTCGGTAGAGACCTTATCTGACTTATCGGCGGTAGTAGTTTGAGAAGTCTCGTTGACAACCATTTTCTCCGAAATAGTCTCTTCGACGGCATCTACCTTCTCACTAGCGACATCATGCTCCTCCTCGGTAGTCGCTTCCTCTTCTTCAACATCCTCATCAGCGGGAATGATGAAAACAGAGGATTCATCACAGCCATCAGCCCAGAAATCCGAAGCATCAAGGTCAGAAAGGGCAGCGCGCTTTTGCTCAATAACCATGGAATCCGAGTTGGACCGAGATGACGGGCGGGAATCCGAGAGCTGATTGACGTCATCAGTAGGGGGAATGTTCTCCTTGTCACGACCTTCAGCTTGGTCCTTAAGAGCACGGGACTGGTTCTCCTCATCGGAGCTTAAGTCCAGAGTGCAAGTGCTGTGCTGCAGCATGTTGGTAGCATACTCCTGCTGGGTGTCTTCGTAGATAACAAAGTCCCACGAAGCCTTAATGTCACGCTTGGCCAGACCAGAGAAGGGATCAAGGCCCGACGAGCTAGGGGTGGAGATAGAAGACGGCTTAGAGAGGCCCTTGAAACCTGGGATAGAGTTCTTCAGGGCTGACGACAAATTGAAGGAAGCAATCTTGCTAGACTGACCCAGAACACGATTGTAAGGTGAATTGGTCCGACTAATACTGCTAGCGGCACGGCGATGGGTGTAACCAGGGCCGGAGCGGTTAATAGAGAGGGGAGAACGTCCAGAGGGGGAAGAGGAAAGAGGGGAAGATTTGAAAGTGGCAGATGACATGGACTTGTTGATGGGAGTCTTGCTCTGCAGGACAGAGCGGGTACGAGCCGCAGGGGTGGGGGTAGACGCAGGAAGAGACCGGGGAGTGGTGAGAATGGGGGACGCCTGGACAGTGAGAGGCGCAGGCTTGCAGATAGTATCTCTAGTAGGAGTCTTCAGCGAAGTGGGGGTAGCTTTAGCTCTCTTGGAGAAGACCTGAGGGTCAACGTTCTCAAAGTCATCACCATCAGCCAGATCGCGAGCCTTACGCTTGCCAGCTGAAGGGGGAGTGAGAGGGATGTCTAATACATAAATGGGTTAGAAACACTGATGCACGGTTTGTGTTTGACCCATAAGATCATGCTAGTGCGTCACAAAGGATGAGATGTTTTCACAGACATGACAAGTCAGTGATATATGCATCTGTGCAGCATAATAGATGCAGCGCTCATTGGTGGGCGGGTCACATATTGATGAGGCAACTAAAACTTACTCTTCTGGGTATTCTTAATGCTAGCCAAGGTCTGGAGGCGAGAGCCATCAAGTGGGGCGAAGGGTTGACGAGTGACAGAAGCCATTGTGTTTCCGAGATTGTTTACACTGTTAATGGGAGGGGTTTTTATCGCAAGCCACGCAGTAGCTCAATATTGACAGAGAAGCAGAAAAACTGCAATCGTGAATGGCTGGAATCTCGCAGAAATATGTGAGATAGATTGTGTTGATATGAGTTGGCAGCAGGACAGGGCTGGTTGAGGCCTGACGACGTGCAGCAGATGGAGGACCAAGCGAATCAATGACGAGGTTGCGACAGAAAGAGGGTCGAAGACAGTTGATAGGTAACCACGTAATATGACGGTACGAGGAGCAAGTGGTGAGGAACCGCGGATGATGTTTGTTTATCAACAAGATGGTGTGAAGAATCAGACAATAATGGGTGAGCGGAAAAGTATTTAAAGGTGGCGATGCGCACTCCTTTTCTGCTTTTTTTTTTCTTTTCGAAAATTCAAGATTTGAAGTGAAGAGTACAAAGGGAAGATGATAAGGTAAGTAAAACGAGGATGGGATGATTTCCAAGTTGAAAATAAAATAAAATAAAAAGTGAATAAATAGCAGGATAAAAGCTAGAAAGGTGGGCAGGACACTGCGAAAGATTGACGGGAAGCGAATATAATATGTCGAAGATATTCAATCAATGAACAAGCAAACGTAAAAAGTGGAGAGAGCGAGATAATTGGAAGAATATAGGCGGATAGAGAATAAAGAGAGGAAGAAGTATGCTTGTCTGAGGAATGCGAGGGAAAAAGAACAGCGACTTGGAAATGGAGGGGGAAAATGGGTGGTTTTGTGTGAGGCAGGTGCGCTCAATTCTTGCACCAATGTCTACCTGAGCTTCCTTCCTTGCGTGTCTCTTCAGCATAGTTAGTTAGGTTCTCTAATGCTGCGCATTCATTTTCCCTTGTTAACTCGCGCACTGGTCATTTGATTTTTACGCCCATTTAGTAGCAACTTCCACTTTAGCAGCCAACGTCTGTTCGCGAACCAGGGTGGCAGGGTGGTGGCTAGCAGTTTCAAGCTGTGATCTTGCCTCTTATGGTCATAAGACAGTATCGCTGTCTTGTCTGACAGAGGGTCGATCACTATAGAGGTCACCGTCTAGAAAGGTCGCCTTCTGTATGTACCCAATAACTATAATCTAAAACTTCAATGATCTATCTCGCTCAGAACCTCTGATGCGAGTTGTTTGTCTGTTCGTGGCTTGGGAGACTGATGATGCTACCTTGGGTCGATAAGTTGGGCCGCATTCTTGAGAATAGTGGTCTCTCGCTGACAATCGGTAGGCTGTGAGCTGGGGGGGACGCGGTAAAACAGGGACGAATCAGGGATTGCAACTAGGAACGAGTTTCCTATTCCACCCTTGCCCGGCTGGCTGCAAGTCTGAGCATGCCGGAACTATTAGTAGTTTCCGGTTTTATCCCTTCAAGATGCAGATTCTCCTCAGGTGCAGATAGTGGCGGGTACAGCGCTGATAATCCAAGATTTGCAGTGGCAAATTTAGATGTTGAAATAAGAGGAATATTCTTGCAAATAACCAATCGTTCAGACAAGAACCAACGTTAATGTTGAAGTCACTTCACGTCGCGATACACGTACGAAATTTTAAAATATAGTGGGTTTTCATGCGACGCCCTCTGAATCAATAGTTCCAACGCGCGACCCTATAATACTGGCGAAGCACTGTCTGTCTATATATTCAGAATGTAACCACTAGCCCTGTCTCTTCCCTGAATAGTTCACAGGGCCTAAAGTCAAAGCTCATGGAAGACAGTCTCAGATCCTTTCTCACCCCAGAAGATCAGCCATCGTCAAATGACGTTACTCTCGGCACCAAGTAAGAACGACTCACCAGAAACATTTTTGATACTCTAATACTACGAGAGATTCTTGTCTCCCACCAACAAATCCAATAATCAAATTTCCAAACTGCCCAATGATGCGCTCCGTCACTCGCAGTTAGCGTCACCTTGCAGTAGCGCCATATCTCTATGCATCAATCACACACCAGTCGCATCGTGCCAAACGGTAAGCCGCATCTCCACCCAGCCCTCCCAGCCATCAATCCGCCATCAATCCGCCATCCCACTCGCCAAATTCCTAAGCCACCCGCCCAATCATCCAGCCGCCCGCTTACCCCATGACGTGTACCACCACCACCGCCTTTCTTATTCCATTTCCTCCACACACCCATACCGGCCCCACTATCCTCCGGTGATGCCCGACCGCATTCGCGAGCATATACGACTGTCTGGCATCCCATGGTCCCTCCGCATCCCGCGCCATGTCAATGGTGGCGCCATTTCGGCGCGACGTGGCCGGCGAGGTCCGTGGTACCGAGGAATATACGGACTGTTGGCGGGCGGGGGTTGGCGATCAGGTGAGCAGTGGCAGATACTATTAATGCAGGAGAAGGGCAATTGGGTTATGGGATTGGCAATCGATGTGAGGGTGGTATAGATGAGGATTTAAGTGATGTAAATAGGTTGAGGGAGCGACTGGGTTATCAAGCGGGGTCGATATACAAGGCGGTGGATGTCAGCGGGGTTTACAGATGGATGATGCGCTTATCAGCTGGTGACATCATGAAGTTGATACTGAGTGATTGGAATCGAATTCATGAACTGGCGAAGCCTCCCATATATTTAAATATCATCCTAGATCATCAACCATAAGTCAAAAAAGAATGAATTATTATAAAACCAAACACTCTGATCCCTTCCGTTCCTACCAATATTGCATTCTCTGATGCTAATTATGGTCACAAGTCTATCATCGTATTAACATATATTTTTCATAATTCTCAGTCTCTAATGCCACAATTTACAACGTTATTGACACACCTTATTGATTTATTGATTTATTATCTCTTTTTACTGATCTCATGCGTAACCCTGGAGACGGTAGACCCTTCCACTTGTAGTTACTTAAACAAGGTTAATTGCTTGTAATCCAACTAGGATTTAAGCTCCAGGTGATTAACTTAGCTGCGCTTGTATTCCGCCTTCAGCCGTAGAGCTTTACGCTATTTTAACGACAGCTCAACTATTAGTTCGTGTGGAACAGCACATGTAAGTTATGTAATGGTTGATTATTTAAACATGACGATAAAATCAGAAAAAAATTAGAGATAAATAGACAAGAAAATAATAAATTTCGTTAATCCAACTAATAAAAACACTTTCGTCATCATGATATATACTGCAGCAATATGGAAATATCCAACACTGGCATTTCTTAACAAAGAGACACCGCCTAATATCAATAGATACCATCACCATTCTATTTCCCGAGCTAACACCAGACCTGAAGATAGGGGTATCAATAATTCTCTCACAGTCCGGCATCAACTCTTCGCCGCTCTTTGGCCTCACTTAAAACTCACCCTCTCCACTCGACCCGACCATGCTGGCCGTCCACAACCCAACCAACCCCCACCAGTTCACCTTCCATCCTCTCATCAGACCGTCCATACCTTGGCCCTTGAGATAAACTGTCTCTGAAACCTTGGTGCGGTTCGACTTCTTTGGCTTGGTGCCCGTAGGAGACTTGGGGACAATTGGCTCCACAGTTCGGACACCTTCTTCAGCTGCAATATGGTACATGGTGCCAAAGACGCCATTGTATTTACCAATCGGCACAATGGTCTCAAGGGGGTTTCCGGATGGATCCGCCGCGTGAACGTATTCAGGAGAAGAGATAACGGACACTTGGGCACGACGAAGTACTGTCTCGATCGGAAGCTTGATGAAGATGGATACCGCCGACGCACAGAACTTTACAAGAGAGTACGTCATGGGCGACTGGTCTGCATCTATACGGAACTGCGTCCGCAGAGCAAGTGGGGTGGAGAGGGTAAGGAGAGGGTTCACGAGGGAGTGCAAGACCGTCGGCACAATTAGAAGGGGGGGGCACACTTGTGACGGCAAAGACCGCAAAACGGAAAGAGTGCGTCTAGAACCCTTTCCGGAGGGGGTGATGAGTAGTCTGGAGGTATCACGTGTTAGTTATCCTATTTGGGTAATTTGATTGGATAGGATGTTCTGGTGTCAGGTTAGGCAGCGGAAGGTGGGGCACATACCTTGTGCGAACGAGATCGAACGGGCACAGAATCAGGCCAGTAGTCACAGCAGCGGCGGCGGCGACGCAAAGAGAAGCCCAGGGATATGGCGAAGCAATACCGACAAGTTTGTCAATATCATCCTTCACACCAATATCGGGAACATTGAAAATGGCACTCAGGAAACTGCGCGACCAGCTCTCGATAAGAGATTGAAGGACATTGTAGACAAAGGTCGAGTTGGACCCCTTCCATACACCCCATGCACCCTCTTTGGACCACAGTTGACCAATCACTTCGTTGACGGAGTTGGGCTTGGTCAATACAAGTTGGTGCGGAGGAAGAGGGGCGGGCACAGCCTTGGGCACTGGCGCAGTCTCTTCTTCCGGGGGAGCAAACGGGTCAAGTTCCTGGCGCTGTTTGCGCGAAGAGAAAGGATCGTTTGGATCATCGAAACCATTGGCAAAGTAGTTTCCTTCATTATCGGATTCGCCATCACCAAACTAAAGTTGAGAGATATATTGCGTTAGCTTAGATTCAGTAGTATCACATGTCAAGCTTTGGGGCTGTCGAGACCCTGGCTCTCCTTGCATGATAGCAGCGAGAATTGAATGTAAGACGGGAAAAGGGAGCGGAAGGTAAAATACTTACACCAAAGCCTCCCTCCGCATAAGCGTTAAGCTGGCGCTGGGGCTTCTTGGGTACTGGAGCCTCAAACATGGGTTCAACCGACTGCGACTCCTCCAGCTCTTCATAGGACCGGACTTGTAATAGGACCTTGGCAACCTCGAAAGGTTGCGACATCAGGACCGAGGTGTACTTCCACATCATATCGTCGAGAAGTTCACGGGCAGAGTTAATAACCGATGGCGACGGCTCGTTGATGTAGTCTTTGTAATCGATATCGGGAAACATATCCCGGGCTTTGGCGGAGTAGCGACCGGCGGCAGCGGCAGAGGTCTTTGTGGCAACGGAGGCTGTGGTAGTGGTCGCTGCAGTGGCGGCAGTAGTAGTGCCATTGGCAATGCTAGCGGCGACACCGGGCTGTTCCGCTAGACTAGGTGGGATATAGTAGGGCCGGAGAGGGTTGACGCCCTCGCGGTACGACGGAGACGCCATGGCGGATTGAAGCGGGATTTGTACAGGAGTTGACAGGACGAGGGGTAGTTGAGGAAATGGAAGACGGCGTTGGAAAAAAAAAAAAGGCGATTCAAGGACTTGGTGAATGGATTTAATGAAAGCAGGCTTCCACTAGTAAATATATTCTCGAAGGAGCAAAACTTCACGAGATTAACGAAAGCCTAATTCCTGAGCGGAGATGGTGTAAGGCTCAAATGGGCCGAAAAATTGAGAGCTTGCTTCACTTTCTCTGCATGGCTGTCAGGCGTCATGCATTATGCGCATCACAAGCCTGTGATTTTAAGTGGGACAACTAGGGTTATATAGTTCTATAAGGTAAGGGTTTTATTATTCCCGGCTTATGAAGCTACAGCTATCCTCCTCCGTAGGATAGCACAGGAGAAATTTCTGTAAGGACTCTGCTCCAATTGATGGGAACAACAGTGAACTAATGCTTTGAATGTGCTTAAAGCGAGCCTTCGCATGTCAGAAGACCTAAAATATTCGTCCTGGACGTACCTAGCCGTGCATTAACAAAAAGCATCGAACCATCAAATCATCCACCACTAACCCTGGTAAGGTGGGTCTCTTGACTCACGCTGGGTTAGGGTCAAGAATCCGACGATATCCATAAAATTCAGTACTTGATGTTCTCAGTTGCACCTGCGTTTACTGAGTTGACGGGTAAAAGCCAGGCATATGATTGGCTAGTAGTCCATGTCTGTCCAATCCCGCAGAAGGCAAGTAATTACTCTGCATATTTTTTTTCTCGCAACTGTCAAGGGAAGCAGCCGAGAGTAGGGGTGAGCCTGCTTGGGTTGACGATAGCCCATCAATTGCTGAACTTAGTCTAACCTACATTTTGTCGCATGCAACTTTTCCTTTTTGTTTCCTTAAGTTGGTGAGCCCTGAGATCAATTGGATCAATTTTTGGCAGCTTGGTTAGCTCTCTCTCTGCATTTTGCTCTGTTTTACGGCCATAGTTGCTTTTCATACGTTCTAGCTTAATTGGTGCGCGTAGTCAGTTCTTTCAGCACCACCCCGCCACCAACCACCAATAAACCCACTACGAAGCCACTTCAAGCTGCACTTGCGCACAGTTCATCTGCTGCCGTCATTGTGCCCAAAGACATTACATTCACTAAGTGTAGATCGGGATTTACAATAAGACGAGAGTACTTCTTTGTTCTAACTCAGTTCAACTTGTTTGTTGTCACCACTAGACCAACGTTCTCTGTGACTCGCCCGTCCTTGGCATCGATCGAATTCTCCGAACGCCGCTCTCCCGCTCACTGACCTCTGCTCCCGACTCTTCATCCCAACCTTACACTTTTTTCTATACTATCCAAGAGACTCACAGTCGCCATGTCCGCCCCTCGGTTCATTTTCACTGGCATAGCCCGTTTGGCGTCTGGGGCTCGTCTAGTCGGACGGCAACCCGCCATGGTTTCAACCCCAGTATTCCGTTCTCTGGCCCCCCCAGCACTGCGGCCTACTGCCTTTTCGACCACAGCAGCTCAACGACATGGCCATCTCCATACTCCCAAGCCCGGCGAGGAGTGAGTAACCCCGAACATTAGTATGATGCAATGAATCAGCGAGTACTGACTGATATTGATGCTAGACTGCACATCACCTTCGTGGAGAAGGACGGGAACGAAGTTACCTTTGAGGTAGCGGAGGGTGATAATCTGCTTGACATTGCCCAGGCTAATGATTTGGAAATGGAAGGTATGCTTGTGTCTACTTCTCTACTGCTTTAGTATATTCTAACTGTGATTCCAGGTGCCTGTGGTGGGTCATGTGCTTGTTCGACCTGTCACATTATCGTGACCGATGAAGAATACTTCGAAAAGATGCCCGAGCCCGATGATGATGAGAACGATATGCTCGATCTTGCCTTTGGTCTCACAGAGACTAGCCGTCTTGGCTGCCAAATTAAGATGACCAAGGACCTTGACGGTATCAAGGTGAAGCTTCCGATTATGACACGGAACCTACAGCCTCAGGACTTTAACTAAGTACTTGAAGCATTTCATTGACGCTTAGCTCCGTTGTTTTGTCCTGTTTTATCCCCCAAACTTTGCTGGTTGTCTGCCTCGCTCTTGTATGTAGCAACGTTTATTGAGAACCGAGGAGCGGCCAATGTTTGCCAGGTTTCTGAGAGACACTGTTTGATACCAACGGCTCGGAGACCTGCTTACTTGTACAACCGTGCTTATTTTTAAGCCTGCGTTTGTCCTTCCTGCAACTGCGAGGATAGATTCTGTCGGAGGCTGCTGCGGGTGAATGTATCAACGGTTATCTGGTGTTGCTCCTGTTATGTTCCTTGAAGTGTATAGTAGTTTCATGGCCTGTCCGTACCATTGTTAGCCCCGATGGTTTTTGTCTTTTGTTTTTTTACTGTCCCACCTCCTGTATATTTCCGATCTAGGTGTTCTAGACGAGATATACACCTGTACTATTATTTAGACGACTGTAGATGATTTTCCTCTGGCGTTCCTTTTTTTTTTTTTTTTGGATTTACGGCAATAAAAGTGATTCTTTCCATTCATTCTATCCCCTACTAAAGATAATGCGGGACATCCACGTTGGTGGTGGTGCGTTCACAAACTGGGGATAACTCCGACGTGGATTGTGTAATCTTGTGTGACCAACTATATTCCCGGATATAGGATATATCAACCAATTACATCTAAACAGAACAAAACAATGGAACCAGAAAGACAACAAGGCACTAATATCTAAACCATTCCAATTATGCCCAAACAAACAAACAACCCAAAAGGACTCCGAACCACCAATGATGCCCGTGAACTTTTCCTCCTCATCCACCAATATCTAGTCCCTCATCACGCCTCCTCAATTGGCCCCTTCTTCAGACCACCACCTCCCGACGCAATCAGATCCAAGAAACCCTTCTTGGTCATCTCCTGCACCTTCTCCTGCCTCTTCGCAATACCCAAAATCCCCTCCTTTCTATTCTCCCTCTGCGCCTCTCCTGCCCGTACCTGCGCCGCTCTCACCGCATTAAACAATCTGATAACACCCTTCTGCGCCACCTTCCTCAACCGCCTCTCCTCCTCGTGACACTTGCTCGCCATCAGAACAACCTCGGGGCGCCCCGAAACAGACGGCTGCAAGACGTCGCGGACCCGACCCTTCTCAAGGGATGAAACCTTTGCATCTTTGATGGCGCGGCGAGCCTTAGCTTCGAGGGTAGACTCAAGGGCAGAGGCGGCGGCTGATTGCGCAGCAGTGGACCGGGAAAGCATAGGGTCGTGGTGGGTGGTGGCGGGGATTTTGGTGGTGAGGAGTTTTTGGAGAGACAGGGCGAAGGTGGCGGGGTGAGATTTCTTGTTTTTGCGGGGGGCCGTAGGATCGGCGGTGGAATCATCGGAGTCAGCATCGCTATCGGAAGCGAGGAGATCGTCGTCGAATTCGTCATTTTCTTCGAGGTCGGAGTCGGCGTCCTCAGCAAGTTGGGCGTTAACGTCGGCTTCGTCATCTTCTTCGGCGTCATTTTCCTCGTCACTGGAGGCTTCTTCTTCCTCCTCTTCCTCAGCTACCGCCAACAGGGTGTCGTCCTCGACGTCTTCCTCGTCTTCCTCGTCGTCTTGTTCGCTGTCGACCGTCACTTCGGACCGGGCAGAGACAAAGGTATCATCATTTTCCGACTCCTCCTCGCTACTGCTGTGGTAGTCCTGCTGCCGTCTATGAACCAATCTCGCCTTCTTGCCATTCGTCCTGATGGCATTGTTGTTTTCGCGCGCGCGCTTTCTAGAAGAGCCCGGGCCGGCCATTGTGTAGTGGGATTGCGGGTTCTGTCGGATATGTCTGGCTTTGAATATCGTGGGCCTTGAATTTTATATATCGAAGTTAAATAAATTCACAGTCGAGCTTATGATGAGGAAGCCAAAGGGAAAGTAACTAGTGAATGTGATTTATTGGTGATGAGGTGGGCGCTAGATGCTGGCGCAGATTATCTTGATGCTTCCCAGAAAAAAAATCGACCAGGTCAGGTTTTGCGACTGGATTGGGAAAGCGGTCAGAAAGTTGTTATCGATAAGACATAATATAGTGGGGCATTTTGAGTGTAAGTAACTACGAATCCATGTCACTAGGGTTATTGGATATTGAAACGCATCCCTCACTTTAAGCACCGCTTTACAAAAGCTGATGAGTTTGGTTTGTTTCGAATCGGTTTTCCTATTGGCTTTCTTTTTCTTTTCTTTTCATTTTTTTATATAGTTGTATAGATATATATGAGTTGGAAGCGCCATACAGACTTGCCTAGGGTACGGGAGTCTCTGGACTATGGTCGCCCGCTGGCGGAAAGCTCATATATAGGCAGTCAGACGGACGGCCTTACAATCTGTCTGGTCACCAATCCGGCGTTGTATCAACCCTGCATTAAATCCGACGTAACTTAATACTACTAATACTACTCACTTCAGGTACCATGATCACAGATTCCCGGCGCTGTGTACTAATTTGACAAGCAAAGAGGATGTATTTGAAGCAATATGGAATTACTTAGATTATTCTGAAGATGTCTCTCGCATAGGATCCAAATTTTTCGCAACCAATCACTTAACAACCACCACCGCCACCACACCCACCCCCACCGCCGCCCCCTCCACAGCCACCACCACCACCTCCACAACCGCCTCCCCCTCCCCCACACCCACTGCCGCCGCATCCCCCCGAAGATCCACAAGATCCGCAGCCACCCGGGGCCCCACACGCACCTGCAGCTACACCACCACCACATGTTCCTTTAATACACGAAGCATTTACTGTATCAGCACTCCCAACATCGCCGCAAGGGTAGATACCAGGGTGGTAGTAGATCGGATAGGCGAACGGAGCATACATGTAATATGAGGTTCCCCAGTGATCATAGTATTGGCGTTCATTGGGCAGATCAACGCCGCGCTTTTTGGCACGGCGTTGGGCTTTGAGGTATTGTTTTTGGAGACGACCGGCGTAAGCATCGTAGGCAGCGGAGTTTCGACTTGTCATACGGACTGCAGAATGCGCAGAGATATGAGCTGATTTGTCGTTAGGGCAATGGGGGTCATCCTGCTGAGCGGCCTTGGAGATCCAAAAATTCTGGATGACTATTTTGCAGCGTTAGCAGTGTGAAGAACATCGAGGAAGCTGCAAGAACAGTAACTTACCGTTATCCGCCTCGCTAAGTCCAAGCTTAGCAGCAACTGTAGAAACGTGCTCGGCTCTTGTGGCTTCGCAATACCAGCAGGTACATTCTGAGTATACTTTCTTGAAGGTATTTTGATACAATTCGCTGGTTTTCTTGAAGCCATCCGAAAGCGTAGTCTCATCTAGCTTATCATCATGATCGATAAACCGATACATCGTATCCATGGTGGCCTTATAGTACGCTGCCGGGCTCAACTGCGCCGTATGCCACGCTAAATCAATATCGAGAGTCGGAACCAGCATGACTTTTTTATTATTCTTCATCAAAGTCATGAATCTTTTGTACTTGGCTAGAAGTCTTGTCATCGTCGTGTACACGGCGGGACTGTGTAGCCAATCAATGGACTCCATCTTGGAAGCAAATGAGCCCTGACGCATGACGGCGCTCACAAGATCCAGCGAGAAGATGCTGGAATTATCGTAATAGCGGCTCATAGTAATCCGTAGTTGCCGGCTCTGTAGCTTTGACATGGACTGCGGCAATATCTGATAAACGGTATTACGGAACCGAACGTCTTTAAGCTTCTCTGCGATGTACTTTCTGATGTTCTCCATTGTGTTTGGAGGACTGAACTTTTCCTCAATCACATCAATCGAGGATTTCAGAATCTCGGTTAAAACGCGATTGGGGAAGTCACGGCTCTTTGCTTGGCCATTTTTATGGCTGTTAGAATACGGAGCCCCAGAAATCAATTCCAAAAAGGTGCCTGGCATAGCATAACCATCGGCGGAGATAGAGTGGAGATCTTCAGCAAAACGAGCCACGCAGAGGGAATCCCGGTTAAAGGTTAGTTTGCAGGCGGGGCAGCTTGCGAGGAAATTACCGTCACCGAGGCCGTTACCAACCATCAAGGTAGTCCTATATCTGAGTTAGAATGTAATTTATAAGTTTACTCTAGACATTTGAACTTACGTCGTCTCCGCATCATTGGCATACTCATTCTCACAAGTTGTCCAGGGAACGCTGATTCTGTAGCTGCAATTCTTGCCAATGCAAGAAATTGATTCCTCAAAAGGATCATCTAGGTTATTCCAATTCCTCTCAGTCTTCAACTCAAACAGCTGCTGAGCCTCTTGAGAGATGTGGTAGTCGAAGTTCTGATCAATAGCTTCATTCACTAGAGCCCACGGCATCCCTGCATGCCACAAACCTCTCACTCCATATCTTAAGCAATCTTCCAAGTATGCCCGCGGGTTCAACATGTGAGTATGCCAGACCATCAAGATATCTAACGGTGGCAGATCTTTCTGGGTAAACTCCCAGTCCTCTGGTTCCTCTGTGAACCTGGCAAACATCCTATCATTCTTAAACTCACTCGCCTGAGGGTCCATACGATCACGCTTGAGCTTCTGGCCAGCCCATTTCTTGAGCCACCAGATCTCATATCTCTTGACCGCCCTGGCCACATACACAGCCCATCTCTTCTCCCTCACAAGCGACAATCCTGCCTTGTGCTTCTCAATATCCGGATTATCTGACTTCAACGTCTCAGGCCGTGTAGTTTTCCCTGTCAACTTATCCGTGTATACCGGTCGTGTGTCTGCCACCTTTGGCGCCTTGGCATCAAATATGCCCCATAGACCGTCGGTATAACCTATTTCCTCGCGGAGCTCCATAATGGCATGAAGAAGCCGAAGATGGGCGATGCATCGGAATTCATTAGGTGGAGAAGACGTATTTTCAAGAACCAAGGGAATAACGGGAACGGCGGCAGGTGTGGATGTTTCGGCGGGCTGTGGGGACGTGGAGAGAGTATCGGAGTAGGGGGGGAGATCGTTGACGGCCAGATTAGAGCCATGGGGAGAGTCATGGACAGCCATTGTAGATGGATTATTATCTTCAGTGGTGGGAAAGAAAAAAAGAAAATATGAAATGAAATCAGTTTGGTGAAGACGAGAAATATGATTGCGGGGTCGTGTTGCTAAATCCCCAAGTGTTTCACCACGTTAAACTCAAGGAAAGAGCCGATAGTGATAATATCAAATGATAAGAAGTAGACTTCATGTAGTGATTACACAAAAGGCACTAGCTCAGTCCAAAACCTCGAAGTGTAATGATGATATATATTCTTTCATGGTATTATCATTTCAAAAGAAGGGCACTACCCCCGACTTTATATACAATTCTTCCCAACTTTAAGCCCGTGCCGCTTACACATGTTGCTCAACCCCCACTCCAACTCCCTCCAAACTCTCTGTGCCACCCAGCCATGCGCCCATATTCTCTATATATTCCCACCCCACTACATGTCAATAATACACTGCCACTGTTAATCCTTACAGGTGTCTCGCTTGAAGGAAAGTTAAGCTTTTGCTAAAAGCTTGGCTTCCGTTGGATCTGGACATGTCAACCAGTATTGATCATCTCTAAATAATTAGTGCTTTAGTTGCGATTTTAAGGGATTGACAAGAATAAACCAGTTTCAATCGCCATGGTTCCAATCGGTCATGATATAGTGTTGTCCAACGTCAAACAGCATATGACAACTCAACTAGGAGTTTGAAACGAGCATGATTGAGCACATATCTGCAAGCGTCAGGATACTTTGTCCGGCATTGTCTGGTCAGGGTAAATGTTTGGGAGAGTTGAGGGTGCCCGTTAACCAATAAGCTGTCACCACAACCAGCAATCAGGCAGCCGAAAAACCAAACAACAATGACGCCATAAAATGATGCATTTCTCATGGTTTCTATGTTATAGGTGACAGTTTCCCCGTTAAAGCCCAAAAGTCCATTTCCACGTCGTTATTCCCCGTCTTATAACTTGCCTTATCGCCCGCTTTATTTTGCTGAGTGTTGGAAATTCGTCCGCCTAATACTCGCCCTGTTCCCATGATCCCCCGTAATATCGATGCCTTGGTCTTGTCTCTGGGAGAAACCAAATCTTACCACATCTCGCCCTGTTATCAGTACGCTTCTTTAGGTGGATTATGCACGCACGTGGAGATTTGTCTGTTGCCCGACATAAGTGTGCCAATGACATCATCAAACTAACCCTATAGTAGTATTAACCCTGTGAAGTAATCCAAAATATCCTGTTAAGAAACCAAAGACAACTAATTCCCTATTAAAACTATTTTATCACTAAACAACATCCTCCATCCTCTGCTTCATAAAATTCATCGCCAACAAATCTTTCCCGTCCTCTGCCCTAGTCATCCAATGAACAGCCAAACATAGCATTTCTCCCTCTGTCCCCCTCTTCTCAAATACCTCATCCGCCTTAGCAAACGGTGCCAACACATTCCCCAGCAACTCTGGCTTTGCCATATACAGCAAAGCCAACTCCCGCATCGCCACAGGGTAATCTCCCTCTTTTGCAACAATTCCAAGCATCTTCGCCATATCTGGTAATCCGTACGGGCAAATTGGCTTCCTGGCTTCCTGACTTTCTGGAGATACCGTATCCTCCTCGTTGCGGGGCCGTGTGGAACTTGAGTAGGCATCCGCCTGGACAATCTCATCAGAAATGCTAAGCATTGTCTCACAAATACTGGCTTTCACCGAGACGGCTGAAATTGCAATATCGTAGAACGAAAGGTCGCTTTTTTTGCGGACCAAAAATTCCTCCGGCACGAACGTAGCCACGAACTGAAGATCACGGAAGAGAGTTTTAGGGCGGAGATTCTCATCTTGAAAGATGACCTGGAGGGCTTTCATGTAGAGCAAGTTCCCCGAAAAACTGGCTGCTATATCCGGGCCAGAAAAGCCTAGAGATGCCCGGAACTTACGCGAACCACCTGAGACCGACAGAGCCGACACGATGAGTCCGGCGAGGTCATGAAGGATTGATAACTTGGCATATGGATTCGGATGTACACTGAACATCTGAAGCAACCGTTTATACGCCTTTGCAAAAGGGAACTCTCCTGGAGTAACTATCTGTGTCTCTGGAGGCATCCTCTTAACCCCTTCCGTATCCATCACCCTTTGGGTACAAAACTCCCCGTATTTTCTAATCCACTCATCCGTCTCACACCCTGGCGCCCAAACCAGAATTCCCAAATCTGACAACAAAAGACTCGTCAAAGTCTGTTTCAACTCCAGAAGAAACTTGGTTTTCTCCTCTGAAGATGTTGACGGAATAGGGTTGTACGCCGTCTCACTCGACGACCGGTCCGCCTCCTTCTTCTTAAAACTATGCTCCGATGCCGTCTGTCCCATCCCTAGAAACCCCGATCCCGAAACACTTGAAATATTGGTGAAACTCATAGCTGATGATGAGACTCCTGTCTTGTGTACTGGGATTTTGTCGAATGGTGACCAAAAAGATTCAGGGTCCTCGGGACCAGTCGGGACCCCTCGGCCACCCATTCCTTCGCCTACGATGCTGCTGCCAGCTTGGGAATGGGCTGGTGATATCAAGGGTTTTAGTCCAAAATCGGGAAATTTCCTTCGGGTTTCCTTGGCGAACGTAGACATTGGATCAAGCGGCTCAACCGGTTTCTTCCAAGCATTATATCCCCTCTCCTTGTGCCGTTTTGTCAACTTGTTGCGGTTCTCCTCCATGACCTTCCAGTCCCGATCATATAACTCTGACGACCAAAGATCCGGGGCATCTGAGATTGTCTCGCCAATGAGCTGCCTTACACAGTTCATGATTTCCATGTTAAACCGATGAAGTCGCTCCTCCCCTTTACAAAAGTTTTCGAATTTGCCGAGCTCCAGCCACTTCTTGGTGTTCTCCGACTGCAAATCACTCAATTTGCCTGGCCCTCCATTTGCATTTGACGCCGCCAAAACCTCTACCAACTGAGCTTCATGCTGATAGACATACGAAGCATTGAACCCGTTCCCCCGTATCGGCCCCATTTTCCCTTGTGCTTGGTCCCGAGGCGTGCCCATGGCTTTCAAAGCCACACAGATACTTCTGCTCTGCTCATAGGCCTGCGAATTCACAACATCCGCTACATACCACATCTTGTCCCGTAGGGCCCGGAGCCTAGCGCTGACTTGGTCAAGTTGAAAGTCGAGGCGCTCTTGACTTTGATTAAGCCAAATGAGCCAGGCATCATAGTGTTCCGAGGCAGCCACAGAGTGTCGGATTGTATCTTTAGGTCCACGGGCCAGGATTGTCAATAGCTTACGGAATGAATTATCACGAAGAGTTGGGGAGGTAAGACTGATCAGATGGTGGAGTGTCCGAAAGTATAAAAGGTATGATGCGAAATCCGATTGGGACTCCGCCCGGGCTGCCGCATGTCGTAGCATCTGAATAAGTGGCGGGTCTGAAGGGTCCACTGAGCTACTAGTAGAGCTCAGCATCATGACTGATGGTTGAATAGAGCTAGCAGATGTAGATGTGGCATGCTCCCTGTACGAATCACAGAATTTGTATTCTTTCTGTTGACGTTTCCCTTGGTGAACCCCGGCCATTCGGCTGCTGAATCGTCTTCCATTTCCACCCTCGGGAATTTCATACTCCTCCACAAGTTTCAGTATGGCTGTCCGAATTTCTTTAAAGTCCTTAGCAAAGCCGAGTCCGACGCCACTACCACTCGCCTCTAGATCCTCTGCTGAGCCATCCTCGCTTTCTGACGATGAATCGTCTCTTATTCCATCCTTGGCTAAATCGTCGTCGTCCGAGTCATAAATTAAGTTTGGCGACAATGTTTTGCCATCTGTTGAGATGAAGAGCACCCCCCAAGTATCAGCAAAAGGATGTACAGTGCCTGTCATCGCTTCTTCCCCTACAACCACCGCCATTTCCTGCAACGCCGCTTTCAACGTCACACCGTCATCCTCCGGTACAGCAATGTTCGGTATTTGGCCTGAGAATGGCACGTACACCCCTCCACCTAAGCTCTCCGGATTTCCTGAGAATATGTTGCTGCTTGCCCCAGACATTCCTTTCCCTTCATTCATCATATTCCATGCCTCGACAATGGCTGTTGGAGACATGTTACTGTCATTCGATGCAGCTCCCATGCTCAATACCGACTGAGAATCAGAGGAGACTGGTTGTATAACTGGCTGTGAGAATGGTGAAAATCCAGAGATTGAAGGCGTTGCCGATCGGAAAACTATACTAGAAGTTCTAGATCGGGGACGTCGTTCGGGCCAGAAGGTGTTGACGATTGTAGCTATATCAGCTGGGCAGATGACGAGGTAGGGATTGACTTCTTTGGTTTCCTGAAGTCTTGTGATTGAATTGACAGGAATGAGCTTTGTGATAGTATGACCTTTGAGACGGTTGACAATGTTTGTAATGTGTTGTTTGATTTTAGGGGGTATGTTCGTGTCTGGAGTATGCGGAGAAAAGAAGTTATTGACGTAATTCATGGCTCTGAGAGCGACATGCCGTAGAATCTTCTCGCGGCCGTAGGTGGTGATATGATAACCAGTAAGGATGCCGTGACTTTCTGGGCGTGTTATTACACCAGCCAAAAACGACTGAAAGAACCACCGACGAATGACAAACGCCTGAGTTGCCTCTACAGCCTGAGGTGGTAGTCTCTTCAGGATCTCGGTAGTCAGCTCTAAGACCCCTTCCGGAATCCCAGTGCCCTCCGCATCATCAATAATGTCAAACAAATCAGATACAGCCTTGTTATAAAACGCGGCAGTCATCGCCTCATCATTTGCAGTCCAATGCCGAAGGTTGAACCGAGTACCATGCTGATCCTCAGCCCGATCCAAGATGAAAGCACCCTCTTCCAAGATCCGCATGATATACCATTCCATGTTTGTCTTTCCTGCCCAATCACACATCCATGCCCATTCATTCATGACAGAAATCAAAATGGGCTCTAATCCTTTCTTGGTCGTGATCAGTCGAGCACACGCCGTAGCCCAGATCATGAGACGCCGCTGATCCTCGTCACTGTTCCAAACTGAGGAAGTGGCAAAGACGGTGTGAATCAAAGTTGATAGTGGATCCTTGCGGTGGAACGATAGCATGCGTTCAACTGCGGACGACCCGTTGGACGTTGATCGATTCGACATCATGGTATGACTACGAAGAGAAGGTCGACCTGAGTATGTCATAGTCGGCTCAGCAGGGTCAAGACTCGCATTAAAGCTCACCATTGCTGATAGTTCCTTGGTACTTAGGGCGCAAAGGCGTTCAGCTAGAAAGTTGGGATCGGTTCGGAGTCGTACAAGAAATGTAAGAATGGCCTCTCTTGTGGTTGGCAACAATTTGTTGAAGAACGAGTTGACAGACGATAAGCTCTTGGGCGTTTGATTTATAGAATCGCTTTCAGCATTCATGCTTACTCCATTCACAGATTCCATATCAGCCTCAACCGCCGCGAATTTGCGGTATTCGCTACTCGATGCTTGTACGTTCTGTAAAGCATTATATAAACTTGTAAATGCCTTTTTATCTTCAGACCTAAAAAAGTCCCCCAACATTCGATGTGACGCTTCGCTGCATCGCGCAAAGCGGCCAGATAATGCTGTCAGAATGAGGTATCGATGTAGTCTCAGACGAGTCTTGCAACGCTTGCGCTCCTGGTATTTGCTGAGGCGAACCACATGCGCTAGTTCTTCAAGAGTAATTCCATCGTGATCATCGCGGTTTGCTGATACAGGTGCGTTAACGTATAGAGAGGGATCTGGAATGAGGCTTCCAAAAAGAGCACCAGTTGGAAACGATCCGGCAGATGATGATGCTCCTGAACATGGCATTTGAAGTGGTGGTGTTTGTGGCTCCGCGATCTCTGCAGGGTCCACTTCGGGGGGATCATCATGTATCTGGACCGGGGATTGCGGGGATGGATCTAGAGGTCCGCTCAAAGATTCAGAGGCTTCAATCTTGATGGAGTCAGGAAACCTTTCATCGCGATGAAATTTTGACATTGTGGAAGCTGACTGAATAGAGCGGGAGCTCAATGCGTCTATAGAGAGGCTCGCAGTCATACTAGCACTGGTACTATTATTCATTGCAGCCCTGGGCTTCATATCATAACGAAAGCCTGTGCTTCCCGATCCATAATAGTGCACAGGTGGGTCTTGTCGTTCATATGTGACATCAACTCCCTCTCTGATTTCCAGACTAGGCGCAAGATATGAGGCCTGAGAGTGGCATCTATCCTGATGAATATCTGCAATTATTGACTGCGAGGTAATAGATGAAGAGGATTTGATACTGACTTCGGGAGACGTTCCTGCTAGCTGAGACGGTGGGTTCGTGTCATGTGATGAAACACCAGAGCTTTGAGAAGCTGTATCCAAAGTCACAGATGGCGAGGCCATGATCTATTAGCTCACGAGTCTTAAAAATACAAATGTAGAGAAGATTTTTATAGAAATAGTAATAATTGGAAGTAAATGGAAGGGTGGTGTAAGAAATATCATGGATAGCTGTGAAATTGTTTTGGCCATGTAAATAATTATTTGTGATCACTTCATGGTTACGCAAGAATGGGGAGAGACAGTGAATGTGAGGGGAACTGTTCGTATTTGAAGAACATAAAAAAAAGGGTACTATACTTCACAGAAAGCAAAGGAGAAAAGTGGCAGACTCGCAACATACGGAATGTATTCGTGAGGAAAGACTAGAAAGGCGGTGGAGGCGGTTTTTCAGTGTGGTCACTCAGCACGCGGTTTAATGGATGCAACTAGAACAGCCCAAGAGTGCACACGGGCGATGGCAAAACGGCCAAGTGGATTATGGAGGTGTGGGCTAAGCGGGCAGACTGGCAGGTCATTCGTCATATAAAATGGAGCAGAACGCAAGCCAACACGGAATGGAAGGAAGGGTTCGATAAAGGACCAGTTGGACGCTAGATGTTCCAGGAGCTCTTGGTAGCAGCATGTGTTACAGGTTGCTATTGTAACAGCAATAGACGGTTGGCGTTTAGGTAGTTGGTAGAATGGCGGTTGCTAGTGCTTCATGCAGTTGAAAGTATATGGTGCAGAAACGAGCAGCAGGGGATGAGTGGATGCAGCTGATAGGGCGATAGGAAGAGCAGATAGTAAACAAAGTAGCAAGCGACGTGCTGAAAAAGAGACAACAGGCCGACCTTCCATCAACGACTGACGACAATAGACATGACGGAGAGGGCGGTCGCCAAGTGGGGTGGTATTGGTCAATACTACTCTAGTGAATCTATGGCCTATAATAGTCAGTATATCACCACCAATTGCAGAGATATGCAATATGATCTCTGCGATATCAACACCTAGCAATGGAACCATGGCATTAATGAGTCAAACCCATACGCCAGCTCAGAATTATTCCCCAAGGTCATGGTTGGTACTGGCCACTGTCTTTATTCTTAAAGATAGCACACAAAACCACAAAGGTCAGCCCAAGTGCCTCGTCAGTCAGCCCCTCAGCAGTTTCAACCCCCAACAATATCACCCCGTCCCGCATTCTCAAGGAGTAGGGTGCGATAAGCGCTATTACTAGAAATATTCTGTGGACCACTCAACGCATCCTCTTGTGGCACATTTAATTCTGGGCGCTGCGGCTCGGTACAGGAAGTGGCAACCCTTCGAAACAATTCGGTGTCCGCTGGGTTGATGCGGGGGAGAGGGCGTGTGCGTGGTCGGTGCCGGGGAGGTGTGGGGGCTCTGTATGTTGGCGGCAAATAGCATACGCGAGGTATGGCTAAAGGTTTAGGAGGCGATTAATTGTCAGATTTATGGATCATTCGAATACAGCATCAAATGGCGAAGCATTGTTTGGTTATAGTCAGGATAGCCATTGTGTTTGAGGGTATGGCAGGTGGCGAGGTCACGCTGATAATCGACAGAATGGGAGCAAAAGACGTTTCCTTGGGGATGAGCACATGGTTACCAAAGTATTGGTGTGTGTATAGAGTATCCTTGTTTGCTAATTATCTCATAACAGTTCTAGCACAGTGAAAGAAGCCACCGAGACTATGGTCAAATTTTAATATCATAAATTTCACCAAGTTGAATTTCGAAGCTGTGGGCGAGCAAAGTGGGCCTCATTCCAAGTACAGAAAGAACCTTGTATTGACCCAGATAGGAAACTATACCAGCTTCCTCCAACTACAATCAAAGTGGGACCAAATGCATACGATATTCATTATCACAAAACCATCATGGTAAAAGCCATACTTTCGCGACAAATTTCATTGTGGATGAATGATAGCTTAATTCACAGCTACCTGCTACTTCTATCACACGATTTCCCCTGTCCTAACCCCCGTCCGCCAGCTCACTACACCCTCCACAACCATCACAGCCATCCGCCATGTCTCCAACCCCACGAGACACATCCATTGTTTCTGTATGTCTGTCTGTTTCTCTGCTGGCTGTCTACTCGTATTTTTGCCGTCTATCTCGCACCTATCATCCCCGCCCAGCCAGCATGAAATAAGAAACTTCATACAAGATGAAGCATGCATCACAACACGGCAACCCACCGACACTCCGACGCCATAATGAGTTGTTACTTCTCCCTGTGCCACTAGTCAAACAATCGCCCGTCTACGTAGTCTCATCACTTTATTATATTATCTCTCCACTCCTGACACAATAAACTGTAGCCTGCCATATTCATAAGCGTCTTGTCTCTACCAGTTTCCTCTAGGTGCAAATCCTTTGTCTGCTTTGCTGTCCTTGCATAATGCATGGCCATCTGCAACGAAACGGGCCATCCAGGTGATCCGAGGAATTCGAATCACTTTCTGGAAGCGGGGAGGATCGTTAGTTGCTGGAGGATGACACGGCAAGTGGAGATCCTGTCAGACTCTCCAATCTGTGAAGATAGCCATAATGATACAGTTAATTTGTAAGAATGCTCATGTAGACATTGTTAATTACTAAATGTTGCATAGCAACGCCAAAAAATTCGGGATGAAAGATGCTTTTTATTAGGGCTCATCATGACCTAGTCAGAGCACCCTAGGTATTCCCAAGCACGGGAAACCATAAAATTACTATACTGACAGTCATTGATTGGCACGCTTCGATAAAATAAAAGAGACATGCAACGAAAAGAAAAAGAAACCCCTCCAACAAATAAAAGCCAAGAAACCAAAACAAATAACGCCTCCCAAACCAAATAAGATAATGCATTCCTCATAATAGTAACACAGTAACGCCCTTGACCAAAAGGACGATTACCCAAATAAGAACCAACGTTCTTCCATGCTATCACAGACCTGCCAAACAGCAACCTTAAACACTCTCTATTAAGAGACCTAGCTGCTTACAGCGACGCCTGTCCTTGAAAACGCACGTCAAAATCCTTCAATACACTCATGATACTCGCTGCTTCCACCTCAATTGGCAACCTCCGCACTCTGTCCGCTGCATCATCCCCTCTCACCGAAGACTCTCCCGAAGACTCTCCTGGTCTCACAGCTGCCCTCAGTTTAGGCAGCCACGTACTTATGTCATCCGCCGCCTGATCGAAGTTCCGATGGCTAGCAAGAGTCTTGTATGTGTCCGCGCACGAAAGAGTCAGCCCAAATTGTGCCTTAGCAGCAATACTGGACGCCGAAATACCTCCGGGAAGCTTTGGTGGGGCCGCCGGCTTCGATTTGCAACAACCACCGCCCGGACCACCGCCGCCGCAGCACCCTCCAGATCCAGATCCAGAAGCCCGCTCGAAGTTTGCAGCGAGCGAACGGCAGAAAAGACCAGACTTAGGATCAGCCTTGCACTGAGCGCAAGTGCCAGGGCCGTTAGGACCGCAGCCTCCGATGGACGGCTTAGGGAGGGTCAAGGGCTTTTTGGGAGTCTTCTTGTTAAGAGGACGAAGTTTAACGGCGCCCGTAGAGGTGATTTCCATCGGAGGAGGTGATGCCTCGCTGCCGGGGGGCGAGGGAGCTTGGAGGATGGCGGGTTGCGGCTGTGGAGATGCAGGAGCCTGGAGTAAGTCGGGATTCGCGCAGGGGCAGATGCTCTCATCTGAATCGCAAAACCCACACTTGTCTCTCGGGGCTATGGTAGCAGATAGTGGCTGCAGAGACATCGGCAAGGGTGACGGCTCGCGCTTCCAGTGGTTGTTCATATCAATCTCGATGTCCGAAGGGCCGCCCAGATTTTGCTGTTGTCTCTTGTTCGCCAATTCCATCACAGGTGAACGCGCCCGCTTGTTGATTCCGGAGGAACTGTCATGCACGGAGAACGATGTGTCCATGTTGCAAATACATCCAGAATCAACGGGCATGGCACAAACCTCGCACAAGGAAGCGCCAGACTCCTTGACTTTGGCAAGAGCTTCTTCGACACAGGCGCATGGTCCAGTGGGTTGACAGCCACCACAGGTTCCGAGAGCCGAGAGGTCAAAAGTCCCTGGGGCTCCAACAGAAGCGGCATTTGGCGGTGGAAGCATACTGCTCATAACGAATGAAGGCGGCGACAAGTGGTTTTCGGTAAGAATGCTGGGACCGTCATAGCTAACCGACATTGTGGGATGTTGGCTCGGGCCCGAAGTAGCCGGATGGGAGCCGAGGACCGAGGTACCTCGGGGATCTATTGATGACACAGAGAAGCGGGATTGGCTTTGTCTCCTGGACTCGGGTATTGAGCTGTGCATAGACGGGTGATTTTGCGGGTTTCTTTGCTGATTCTGAGCCTGGGCCTGAAGGAGAGACTCGGCCTTGATGCGGCCTTCCCTCTCCCGTTCTAACATAGTCTCTAACACAGAGCAGCGCGACCGCACTGATTGGAGCTCCATCTCCATTGAGCGAACCTTATCCAGCAGATCCCGCTCTACGCGATCCTTGACTTGCTTCTGTTCCTCAATCTGCTCCTCTAACTCGCCAACTCTGGCAGCTCTGCGCTCCCGAAATGCTCGCTGTGCTGCCCGGTTCTGTGCCTTGCGCTTAGATGGAGGTGTGTCGGTGGCCGGCTTCCGACCAGGCTTCGGCCGTGGCGGTATAATCCATTCCTTACTCGTAATGGAAACCTTGGGCGGGCCAGTGGGGACAAGCTTTGGAGGGGCCGCAGCAGCTGTAGGCGGTGCACCATAAGTCATCTCAACAGGGCGCTGCGCCTGGTTGGGGTGTTGCTGCGGCTGGGCAGGATCCGGTGTCACCACCGAGGCCATGGACATTTTAGTTTTGATGGGCTGGTTGGAACAAGATATATTTATTGGTGGTGAGGCCTGGTTTTGCTGGGCGTGGTGGCGCGGGCTCTGTGAGTGAAGATGGTTCTGATGGTAGGTAGTAGTAAGTGGCTGCTGCAGCTGCGGCTGGTGACGTTGCTGATGCGGGGCCGCAGGTTGGATTGACGAAGCAAGCGTCGGGCGAATTGCAATTGCCGGCAGACGCTGGGCAATAGCAATGGAGGAAGGAGAGTTCAAAATAGAAGAATTGCCTGTGCCGTTGGGAGAAGATTGCGTGGTGGGCGAAGGAACAAAAGTGCGGCTGGTCTCAATATGCAATGGCGAAAGCATCTTTGACGCTAACGATCGTGCGTGATGAGAGCTCTGCGAGGTAGAGTGGTGTCCGCTGGAACTAGCTGAGGCAAATTTTTCTACAGGCGGTTGTCGGCCGCCTGAGGACACCAGATGGTCAGCGTGGCCGCCTGTAATGACAGGGCGTCCAGGGCTAGCTACCAGTAAAGACGATAGCGAACTTTCCGAGCCGCGCAAAAGGCTTTTAGTAGAAGGAAGCGACATAGTGGCTTGAGATAGCCAGGGCCGTACTGCCAAAGTAGAAGATGATGAAGAACTCTCAGAGATTCCTAGCTAAATAATGACCAAAATCTATGGCTAGCTTATTAAACACTGTAACAAGCTTAATAGTCGCGAATTAACGGGTTTTAAGGTTACTTTTTATTGTAATTGGATGGCAATTGCGCGAAGTCGTGACCAGGAGTACTTTTATAGTACTACTAAACCTAGCAACGTAATTGCCTAGCTCTCCCGAACGGCGATCCAGGCCCCGTTAACACGAGTAGCTACAGAACGTAATCAGATTAGAACCAAGACGATTCCTGATTGATAAAGTCCTGTAATTACTTTGGCGAACAGCACAACCGAGCTGCTAGAACGCCTAGCGATAGACAATGCGGCCAAAATAATAAGTATAGTGAATCAAACAGATGATATGACTGATTGAGAGCAAAAATCAATCAAACAACTGAAGAGGGATCGAGAGACGTTGAGTGTGGAAATACAACGACGCCCAGAATCTCATTGATCACAGTATTGGAAGGTCGATTCGTTATCAGATTGAAGGTTGAGATGGTCAAAAGGAAACTGGAGAAAATCTAATGTTATGTAAGGAAAGATATTCAGTGATATGTGTTATTGCGTTTTTCTTCTCGGGTTTTTGGTGTTCTGTAAAAGCTGTCGATGATTTTGGGAATTATTATTAGCTTTGAGGTATCCGATCGAGAACGACAGGTGAACTGATTGATAACGGCTGCAGTGAAGATATACCAGCAAAAAACTGGGTTATCAAATAAAAGTGAAAGGTGAGAAAAGGAGAAGAAATAAAACCAAATGGCCAGGAATGGAGATCACTACCTCCAAATATCATTTTAACAACATCCAAAGAAGTGGATTCAGTATTCGTAGGTTACTTACTCATAGAATCCAGGTCCGGTGCGCATCCGATGACTGGGTGCTCTGATAGTGAGGGCTTGATCTGATAAAGAAAAACAGGCAAGGAAGAAGAGCAAAAGGAATCCACGATTAGCCCCCAGAACACGCAGCCAATGAATTTAAAGTTATGCCCAAAAACACTACAATATGCTACAAATAAAATGCAATGCCATCAAAGACACAGCCAAAGTGCTGATGGAAACCTGAAGAAAAAGGCGGACGCCAAGGTCGTCTACATTTCCCCCCCACTTCTCAGTCAGCCAGCCTGTTTCTTATGTTACTTTTCCTCTCCAAGAAGAATACTCTGGTTTGACTTTGCCAGGTCCGTCCCACTGCCCACAAAACCAGGGCCAAGATATCCTAAATTCTGAAAAGAAAAAAAAAGAATTTAGATACTATAGCGTAAGGAGTGAAGCGTTCTGTACTGAAAAATCTGCGCGTAAATCACGATGGGAAGACCAATTGGAGGGAGCAATGGCGAGAGTAAGTTGAGGCTATTGGCTTGGCGAGTTGGCTGGTGATGAGATTTTTAGATCCGATTGATAAGATTATTCTGTAACTGCTTAGGTGTTAGCGGGCCCACTTTTGACTACAAGGGTGGGTGGAAACAGGAAGCAAGCAGCAAGGTGTAAATCCGAGAATGTTTCATTGATGATTTGGTGCTCATTATGCAGGTGACAGGGAGAAAGATACTAGTTATAGAAGCGGTGGTAAACTATATCAAGTTGTATGGCGCATATCTGTGAAGTTTGCTTCCAATTGAGGAGAATGCTCCGCTTATATAGCCACGGGTTACATTTAACCAACCCGAATCTCGTCCTTCAGTATACATTGCTAGCCATACTTGCCAGGCACAGGACATAGTAAATGACAACCTCTGACACCATACGCCAGCCCAGCGCATATCAGGATACCCCATGTTTGTTTTCTCATACATCCAATGTTCATATTTACTATTACATCACAAGTTTCTCATCGTCACCTTCAAACCCCAGCCCAAAGCCATCCACTCCAGCAAGATCAGATTTTCACTACAGCCAATAGGCTGTGTTTTTCTAAGAGAAGGCGAGGCGGTTTTTCCATCCAAACGTGTCATCTGAGTAATTCCTGTTTGTTAAATTTCTTGTATAAAAGCATTTAACTTCAGTGATGATCGTCTGCAAAAGTGGTTTACGTGTTCCGTATCATATGTCAGTTGTAGTTTCTATTCAAGCTTCCTTCCAGCTGCTAAAGGCCAGCTGCTAAAGGATAACTTCTAGGCTGGAGGGTAACTTTAATTGAAAGATATGATAGCTCAAATATCTCAGATGGATAGTTGGATACACTTTCTTTGCTAGGGGCTAAGGTGGTCGATTTCTCTATGGAGGATGAAACATCAGAGTAAGAGATCACAATATTATTATTTCCCTTGATTTTCGGCACAGTTGAGATATATACTGTAATTCATTGTTGTGGGCAAGAAAATACATCATCTCTAGACCATACTCACATGAAAATTCAACAACGGCCATACAACAAGGAATCTACTTTATTACTAGCAAGATGCCAACTGAGCCCACCCATAACTCGGCAATCATCCTCCGGTCTTACAGATGACGCTATGGTTAACACATTTCTCCAGTGGGTAGGAAGTTGTGTCAGGCAACTATGATTTAGATAATTCCAATAGAACCATTCCAGTAGTCACTGTTACCTACCTTGTAGTCAACAACTCTTTCGCCTTCTCTAAATCCCTCATCATCACAAAGAAAACAGCCCTCAAGTCATCAACCCACAATCCTCTCTCACGTGGCTGGTAACCCGCCTACCCGCCGCTCAGAATTTTTCTGCTCTTTGTGGTCTGATAACTGATTGATTAGATCATAATCTTTGTTGATCTTATCAATCAGTCGTATATTCCAAATATCATGAACCAGGGTCTTTGTTTCGATGCCATTCTAGAGGCAAGGCGAAGGAGGATCCTCCGAAATTAAGACGAGGTTAAAAATCGGAGTGGGAAAAGTCAATACTTTTAGTCTTGAGAAAACCATCATTGTAGGGCATATTGGGTATTCAAAGATAAGTCGATATTTAATTTACTAGCATTTTTCTCTGCACGCTACGCTTTATGAATATGGCTTTTTAGGAGGGCATTCATATAACTAGTTTTATATACATTTGGCAAATTAAGCATATGTCATCTATATTTTTCTTCTAAACCCATATTGGATCTTCATAGTTTTCTCAACAGTATGCTGAAATTGAGGTGGGGCATATACGGATGAACAAAGACGCCGATATCGCTTTGATGACATCGATTCTTGAAGACGTTCTACACATGCCACCCCCGGAAAAAGCCATATTCACCTTTAGGCTATATGTATGCCTAAGTCTACAAATCTACTTGGTTTTCCTTATGAGAAATCAGATTGCAATGACGATTTAGCCTGTAACTCGAGAGTTAGCCGAAAACGAATGCGTAGTGGGAGTGGGAAAACCATCTATTCTCTGAATATATTTCTATATGCAGAGCCTCAAAAGTCCCCACTTTGAGGGAGACCTTGGTAGCAAGTATTATTCAGTTGTGAATCAAAAGTCACGATTAGCATAAGTGTTTATAAGTTTATTTGCTTTTGAGTTAATAAAATTTTGATATGGTATGCGCCTCTACATTCTAAACCTAAACCCTACAAATAACATTAAGGGTTCGCAGAGACAACGTCAGGTGTGGCGCCGGATTGAATGACGCCATATTCTACGCCACATATATTATCGACGACCAAAGATGGTATTTACCGAAAATACCAATAATGGGTGTTATCTACATGTAGCATCAGAATCCCAGCCGTGTCTCATGCATCCGCTTTAAATCTATCGCTCCAACCGTAAGAGGACCGCGACTCACGATCTCACCAATCCAACCCTCATGCCATAATCAGCAGTTTCAGTTCTCCTTATACTTAACAACCCTAGCTTCTCCCAGCGCGCAGATCCCCAACCCCATCATATGCTGGTGCTGTTCGTACCTGTCTGTGCTCTATATCAAGTATATTCTACCTACATATCACAGAAGTATTTGCAGGCGTTGATTAGAGCCCAATCGCTCTTTTCGTGAATACTCTATTTCCTCATATTGAACAAATCTTAATGGCAACGCACCATCTGCGACCTCGATACGACTCTTGGCCACTCATCCTAACCTTGATATTAAGCTTCATCCGCACATACCTAACTTTCATTGGTATCGCTACTTTGATTTCCCCGCCTTTTTTTTTTCTCGCATTGTCTATATTGACGGATCATCAACCCGCCGCTTAATTTCCGCGTTTCAGCATTTCCTCGCAGCGCTTGAATTATCCTACAAGTAGTTGTGGCGCAAATTTGGTATCTTCATTGATGGGAAAGATATTGCTGTGTAGCATATATCGACTTCACGCTAGTCAGCCTTATACACACACAGAACTATCTAAGGGATAACAGCTCCAAATACGAAAGCGACCAATAATATTGGGATGAATATTGCCAGAGAGCTGTTGCTAGAATCCGTGGATACAACCTCGATTGCAATCCGTTATCTGTGGATGGCAGAAGCCGCGCCGACCTAATAGCTCTTCATCACAAGCTTCACTGCAACAGGATTTGTTGTTTTGCAACCAAGGTCATATCGCGAGATACTAACAAGTGTTGTTTACCTGTCTGTATCTGTATCACCACTTGATTGGATCTACATGATAACCACCTTTTGATCGTACACATATCACGGCCACGATAGCGACTACAATCACAATGGCCTTCCTCGAAGACCCCCGCATCCGCCAGCGCTGGAACCAAATCACACAAAACGCCGAAACCGCTACGGAGAATGCTGCCGCAAACCTCTGGACCTTTCAGCAAGAATATATAAACCCCTGCCTCGGAACACTCACGACCCACATCGACCAATGTACCTCTCTTTGCCTTGGTGACCGCGAAGAGCGCGCGCGCCGCCAGCGCGAGCGCGAACGGCAGCGCGCCGAGTACAGTTTTGATTTTTACGATGACTGGGCGCGCGACGAGGGAGGATATCAAAGCGGGTATTCAGGCGGGTATTCAGGTGGAGTTTCTGGGCTGCTTAGTGGATGGGCAGGAGATGACTGGGAGAGGTTGGTTGTGGGGTCGGGGGCCACGAGACGGTATGGGGAGGGAGGAGGTGTTGTTGAGACAGCACCAAAGAAGAAACGGGGTATGAGTTATGGAACGAGGCGGAGATCAACTGAACAAGATCCAACAGTCATCCCGAGTACACAGGCGATCGGGTTTCTGGGGAGGTTACCGTGGAAGATTGGTGGAACGCTGAGGTATAAGCCAAGTGCGGCAGATCTCCAAGATCATCCGTTTCGCGGGAGGGATAATCAAAGTGGCCAGGATGAGACTACTGCGCTATTAGGTGATCATGGAGAGGAAGGTAATAGCGAAGGCGATGCAGAGTACTTCTTGGGATCCGAACAACCGATACACACAAGGTCACGACGGAATACAACGGGGTCACGGGCAACTTCAGGATCATATCGGTCACGAGGCGATCTATTTCCTAGTGACGGTGAAGGAGACGAGGATGCTGTGCCTCTGGATGATGAGTTCACGGTGGAGTTTGATAGGTCAGATGACCGAAGTAGCAATCGGACGCGCAGTAGCAAAGGAAAGTATCCTGCTGGTGGTGAACGGATCACCAGGACAGTCTCTAGGAGTACTATGGGGTCAGGATACTCTTCAACTGTATCACCGCGGCGCGGATTTTCTGGGCCAATATCGCTATCGTCAACACCGGAGGCTACAAGTGGGATACAATCTTTGGAAGATTTGAGACAAGAAGAGGAGAGAGTAAGGTTAGAGGAAGAAAGAGAAATCGAGAATAAGCGAAGAGCAGCAGGATTATTGGCGGTAGAAAAAGGGTTGATGGAGGGGAGGAGCAAGGGAAGAGGGAGGACGAAGACTAGGAGAGTGGAGGTGGCAGAAGATACAGTGTATGAGAATCTAGAGCAGGGAAAGAAGCCAGTGATTGTGGAGAGGGCAGAACCAGTCACGGTTCAAGTAAATGGACAGATTGATGAGGTGGGTGAGATTGGCGTGACGGAAGGGCCGAAGGAGACAATGTTTGAAACCGAGGCAGCGAAGACACTCATGGAGGCTGTTCCTGAAGTGAAGGCCCCCGAAGTAGAAACCGAGCACAAGCAGGTTTCAATGCCAGAGATGGAAAATGATATGTCTGTCATCACGGAGGAGATCAAAGCTGTGGAGGAGCCTCGTGTTGACTTTGAAAACGACAAGGAAGGGCCATCCGGCTTTGTTCCGGCGCGCCTCCCGAGGTTTAACTGATGAGGAGTCATGTGGATTACGAGATATTTGTATGATATATAAGGAGCCAGTGACATGTCAGTCAAGGAAGGAAATCAACAGCACTTCAGACATGAAATCAGAACATTTGTTAGTACAAGACGACAACGTCAACGTAATGAAAATGGACCTTTTACCTTATCCTATGTATGTTACCATGCTATCCCCCAGAATAAGTCTATGGGGTTCCTTAGGGTTCCTTGGTATACAATATGGCAAGCCAAACTAACTCCTTGGCTCTTCCGAGACAATAAAATAGGAGCTAGAAGCTATTATTCCTAATACCCACAATCCAGATACCATCCCGAGAACAATAGAGACAGGATAAGAATTATCCGTCATACCCAATCCGTCGGAATATCAGATCATGCAGAGACTTTTTGCACTACCCATTTCTCTTGGTTTTCTATGTGAGCGAAGAAGTGGGGGATCTTGCGGTGACCAGCGAGGAGCCATTGTGAGTGGGAATGCAGGGGGGCGGACGTTTTGCTGTTGACCGCCTTCGTTATGGACGTCTGCGGGGCGGGCCGATGGTCTGGAGAGAGAAGAGCAGAGTGATTTGGATGGAGAGATACCTGTGTGTTGGAGTGATGCCTTTTGGGATGAGGGTAAGTTGGATGACTAGTGGGGATGGATGGTGCAGGAGGAGGAGGAATGTGGCGCTGCCTGCTCCGTTGGTGGTTGGTAGTTCGTAGTCGTTTGGAGATCCTACGGAAATCTTTAGACTATTGGGTGCTTTGCTATGGTTAATACATGTAGATAGATGTCTGGTGCATGAGTAACTTCTTGACAGGTTAGCGAGCCACTTGGGCTTGCACATTGACATTAGTATTCCCATTCCATCACCAGTCCAGTTCTCCCATTCTCTCTCTCTCCATTTTTTCTTCTCATCTCCCTGCATCAAACATCAAACCCCGGCCACCGTCCCTTCGTCCCTTCTCCCCCTCTTCCCATCCATCGGCCCCTAGCTTCCCATCTCCATAGGCGAGCCAGGAAGTTCATCCGGCAAAACCACACTAGCCTTTTTGAGGAAGCTATCAACCATACCAACCGCTGCCCTCCAGGATCGACCGGGATGGTCCTCCCCGAGATGGGGTGCGTTTGAGTCCTGGGAAGACCAACCAGCAGGGAGGAAGCAAACATTGCAAGTCGTGGCGGGTATTCATACATCGACTGTTCAAATAGACACACTAAGTTGACATTGGATGCTGAGTCAGAAATGGATCAGCGCCCGGGGAGAACGTGGAGATGGAAGGTATTATGCGGGAAACGTGGGTGGCATCACGCGGGAGAATGTAACACGATATCGGGTCGATTTTAATTTTTTTTTTTTGGGTTTTCATATTGCTTTTGATGGTTGCGTTCGTGTGGATATTAGTTTGACAGGTGAGGTGTGACGTTGGTTGTCACATTTCCCGCATGGCTTCGAAACATGGCACGGCGGATGGTAAGATCGTGGAACTTAAAGAAACTTTGGTGATGACTGGAACAGATTGATTGAGGACGGCACGTGTTAAGCTTTGAATGGAACGGGAAAGTGCATAATTTACACCAGAAATATGGGGATACTACCTTGCTAGCTTGATGGGAGTCTCGGCTCAGGCTTTGAATATTGTTATCGCTTCCTTGTTAATTATACATTGTACCCATGGTTCTTCTTTATGAGACCCTAACTCATCTCGACTATTCATGTAAACGTATTTATGCTAGCTTCTATTGGGGTTCCGAGCTCAAAATCCCAAAGAAATCCGACTACGAATCCTGGGTACCCCAGCATTCTGGATTGATATCTTCGGGGATATTGCGCTATTCTGCGATATGGCGTCAACCCAGCAAATAACGTCCCTTGGTTCAAGTACGCCTTCTATATTCTTCTTTGGCTCGTGCAGAGCTGGTACATGCGGCCTCATCAAAACTTAATTAAGATGAATGAATTATACAAATGTAGAAAGACGACAAACTATTGGACAGGTTACGGGTATGTGAATACTTATGATACTTATACCAATTTTACTGATTCAGACAGCATATTTGCCAGTTGGATATTAAGTGATGAATTGTGCTGTTTTTGCGTGTCTTAGACAAGAAGGAAAGGATAGTTGGAGTGTCCTTCCCGCTAGCCAATGCACAGCACTGACATTATCTGTTATTCTCCCTAGGTAAGCCTTGCCAGTATCAGCAAATGGTATTATAATTTTAGTCGTGGGATAAATCCAGCACTCAGGACTATCTGGTGGATTTTTTTTTCTCACGGGAAAATCCCAATCTATCACCAAGGCTGTCGCTGAGGACACATCCTGGCCCACAAACTGCGGGGGAGGGATAATGTATAGGGATCTCTACTAACCTCAATGGCACCACCACCATTATCATCAGCCCAGTGGCTTGGCCTAGACCACAGGTATCTGTGGAGACGAAACTCACCAGATAGCATTGTGGTGTTGTACGTGCGTACAGGTGTATATAGTGGATATATGCCTCTGACGCCAAAGAAAAATAGCCATGGGACCATTCCCAACACAGTGGATGACTGGCGGGTCCGGCGGTGGACGGTTAGACTTGTAGATGCATAGTTGGTAGGTAGGTGTCTGTGTGGTGCATGACTGGCTGACTTGTCAGGCGGTGGGGACACATACAGACACGCACACTTACATTTGGACAGACAAAAGTTTAGCCATTGGCTGCCCAGCTTGTAGTATGACATCTTAAACAACTCCAGAGGGTGTGCTGTTGTCTCAGTCCTTGGATGCCACGAGAAGTAAATAAATCCATTCTCCTTGCAGCGTTGTCGGACGATAGGGAGAGACATTTAGTCAACTAAGCAGTCGTGGTTTGCCGAGGCTTGATCCTAGGGCTATTCCTTGTGTGCGGGCCGGCCCCCTGTTGAGGCGAGGGCTGGGCGATGCGGGATGATGGTGTGTGTTAAGATGTGCATGTGAAGTGTGGATGGACAGTATTGTATTGGGGCATAACATGAGATAGAGAGCGACCTTGGCTCTGTTGGGCTGATCAAGGACGGAGCTTTCATGGCAATGATGGCGTTCATGGTTTTGATGCACGGGGTCATAGATGATTCTTCTATCTTGTCAGACAGAGCCTGCCAGAATGCTAAACAGCAGATTACCCGGAGCACTGATGTCATGCTTATTTATCATTATATTTGATCTACTTCCTGGCCTTGAATATGGTCACCAACTTTGGGATTCTCAAGCACAACGCGTAACTAGATAAAACGAAAGTGTCTAATAAAAGGCACCGAAGAATGGACGTCCCTTAGATACCGAGGCCGAGATACATGCAGCCACAGGTTCGCTTCAGATCCCACATTCCTTTGTTCATGGCAGACTAGATTACGCTGGAAACGACATGCTCTATAAAGACTGGGAAACAGAGCAAATATCGCGCATGGTCCACGGAAGTATCCAGTGAGTTTGGGCCAACAGGACATATCTACGGCCGTAGTGGTAGCCGAAGAGATAAAATAACACTGGGTTGCTGGTTATATATCATCTAAAAAGATGACAGTTGTCGTGAGGTATATATTAAGGATCATCAGCGCTGGGGCAATAGTGGATAGAAAATGCGACATTTAGATCAAAGCACTGCCTTGGCCGAGCTGAGACCTGTTTGTTTGGCGATTGTGGTGCTGTTAATGGAGGGTGTGAGACATTACAAGTTGAGACAAACTGCAAATTGTGCATGCGCATGCACAAATCTCCCGTTCCTCCTAGAATGAATACGGGTAAGATATCGGCTGTTTCGGTGGAGAGGACTCAGAATTTTCTGCCACTGTTATGTTGCCACAAGATGTTTACTAGACGTCTACTCAGAATACCATCTTTGACCCCACCACAAAATATGTGACCGCTTTACCTGCTTGGAAGTAACATCAGGTAGCACGCTGGTTCTATCATCAAGTACCGTAGATTTAGTAAGATTCGGTATAGAAAAGTACTACCTCCTATATAGAGATAATCTTACAATCTGCGGGAAGAATTAAGGGCACCTGTATAGTCCTTCAGTTACCGTGAGTGGTGTTGCATATAGTTATCTCAAGTACGGCTCCGAAACGACCTTTGTCTAAAACATTGAAATGTAACCATATACGATTTGCTTGGTCATGCGAGGACTGAAGTTTGCGGACGGGTTATCATGCTGGTGTTATACATCCTTACAGAGGACTGGAGCCCGGGGAACTGGAGCCCAGAGGTGGAAAATATGCACACATGAACTTGATTCGCATTCAGGTGTGGATATGTTCTGGTACAAGCGGGGCCTTCGGAAGAGGAGCCTAGTATGGATGACCTAATGTAATGCACCTGCGGCGCACAGGCGTGGAACATAGAGTTGGGTTTTCAAGTGAGGGTGTTTCGATGTCATGTGAATAGTTGGTTATGTTTTGGGCGAGTTGTCGCATTCCTAGAAAAAATAGTATTAAATCGGAAAATAGGAAAGGAATTTAGCGAACCTAGACATTTTCTTGGCTTGCTCCATCAACGTTCGCTGGACCTCGGATAGCGTCAGGGTCTCAGTAGAGACAACAGAATACTGGTGGAATGGTCGTTGCAAGATGCCACAAAGTCTGGGTCATTCTCGATATTCGGGTCCATGGATAGAGAAAAGTAAATTACCCAGGGCAGGGCATGCTCTCAGTAAGCAGTTCTCACGATTCTGGATCTTTACCTTATCCTAAAAGGCGCTCTGGTTAACTTTCGTTCGTTTAACACGTTTTAATAACGACAAGCGGTGACCTGCTATCTCGAAGGATTTCGAGGGATTTTATAAGTGATGTGGACAATTATAAAGAGAAAATCTAACATGAAGAAGAGAATATACTAATGAAGCCTCACAAAGGCGTAGATTAGACACATTTGAGGTTTCACTCTACTGCTTATCCATGAATCTCACGATGTCTTCTGCTTATAATCTCCAATATCCAGCTGATATCTTGCCATGCCATCAACTGGCCCGTGTCCGCCTTTTGTAACCAATATCACCACAGTTCAATACTGCGAGAAAAGAAAAAGGTCCACACAATAAAACAAACCATTTCTCGTCCCTGCTTCCTAACTAGGAAATACTCCCACTATTGTTCTCCCCTCCCCGGTTAGTGCCCCGTTTTGGGATCATCCTCGTCATTGGGACCTGGGGGATTCTTGTGCTGGTGAGCCATGTTATTGCAGACGGGCAGCCAGGGTTGGCCCAATGGACTGGTTGGTCGATAGGGCGAAGGAGTACGGTAGGATATAATCGAATGATAATCGTTGTTGGCTTGGATGATGTATATTTTGTAGAATGCGCACATATCTAAACGACGGCGCTTCCCGCCTAGCCCCTACCTTAAAGTTTCCCGTGTACCCGTCTTGATCTAATACTTTATTTATATATTTTATACACCCTATTTATGCTTAAGGTTCTAGAATAGTACTAAACTTTTCGTCATTCTCATCTTTTAACTAAGGATAAATCTAATTTATTTGAACCAATATTACCATATTTACTCATAGGGTGCTCCTTGCCTTCTTTAAAAGTCGCACGGCTGTCGTCTGTTCTCCCGTTCTAGAAAACATTGTCTCTCTCTCGTCTTCCAAAGAATACATATATTGTTCTGCTTTGTCGCTTATAGTCAACTTCACGGTGTGCATCTTTTATTGTCTCTGATTTTTATTCGCATCACACCACACTATCATCATCTAGCTTATCTAGTTACGCCCTCAGAAGGAAACAACCTTCGAATTTTGTGCTACCTTCTTATTTAAATCGATTCTTTCTTTCCTGAACATTGGTTCCTTCTATATTCCATACATTAACCTAATTTCCCACCTTCCTAATTCCCCAAGGGAAACATCATTCCTCACATCTACCTTCCCTTCACACACACACACACACACACACACACCCTCACATATACTGCCAATATGCCACATGCCAACATGCCACATGCCAAGGGCCCTATATCAACAGCTCTCACAGAGGCCCTTGGCATCCGTTATCCCATTGTCCAAGGAGCCATGGCCATCACCTCAGGCCCTCTTCTTGCCGCTGCCGTCTCTAACGCTGGTGGACTTGGCACTGTCACTTCCTACGAATCCACACCTGATGAACTCAGCGAGCTTATCAGCATCTGCAAAAACGCCCTGGACTCTCCAGACCTCCCTTTTGCCGTCAATGTCCCTATGATAAAAACTGGCAATGGAGCCAATAAGGTCAATAGGGATTACGCTAACGGTCGCCGAGAGGAATTGGTTGATGTTGTTTGCAAGTCGGGGGCCAAACTCTTTGTGGCCGCGGCAGGAAGTCCGACAAAAGATCAAATTGAAAGACTACACAATGCGGGCGTACTGGTTGCCATTGTTGCTGGGCACCCAAAGCATGCTCGGAAAGCCCTGGAGCTCGGCATCGATATCATCGCCGCTCAGGGTACCGAAGCCGGTGGACACACTGGAGCCATAGGATCAACGATACTCTTGCCGTCAATTCTGGACGTCGCAAGCGACTTTTACCCGCCGATGCTGAAAGGGAGACCAGCAATCGTCATGGCAGCTGGCGGTATTTTCGATGGCCGTGGACTGGCTTCAGTGCTAGTACAAGGTGCTGCGGGTGCATGGGTTGGAACAAGGTTGATTGCTAGCGAGGAGGCGATAGCTCCATTGGCGCATAAGCAGGCGGTTGTCTCTTGTCCAATGGAGGGTACTAAAATCACATACGTCACATCCGGTCGTCCAATGAGGGTGCGGCCTAATTGGTATGTCAAGAGTTGGGAACAGGATAAGCAGGATGAAATTCAGAAATTACTCAGTAAAGGCGACTACCCGATGAAGAAAGACGCGAGGGAAGGCAAGGAAAACGAGCTTCCTTTCGTGATGGGACAAAGCGCCGGGATGGTGAGAGAGATCAAGCCCGCAAAGGATATTATTGAAGACATGGCCAATCAAGCATTCAAGCTGTTGCAAAGTAGCCACACGCTCATTGCTAAGTCTAGGCTATAAAAACCCTGGTTGACATTGGGAGAAAATATGATAATCGCTGGTAACAGCTGGAGACTAAGGTGGGGCCGTAAAGGCTGGAGTTGAAGTGGGGCTACTGCCGAGGCGAGTCAATAGCACAATTCGGCATTTTGCATACAGTAAGATCCAGACTTACTGCGACTTGTTTTGTCCGAGGATATCCGAATCTTTCTGTTTTTCTTTTTGTAACTATTCAATGATGATGACCGCATATTTCAGCATTTTCTGGTTAGCACAGTAAATACCCTTTATTTTACAGCAAATAATCATATTTGGAACTCTTAGTTTATTATTTAATGTCCTGTGATGTAAATGTTGTGCTATGTTATGGCTTAATAGGGATATATTCTTCATTTTCTGTGTGCTACCAGGAACATGGAAGCGGATATGTACGACGAGACCTAGCAATATATTATGATGACGATATATATAAACGTACTCGCTCTCATCTATTGTATAACGTAAGAGGCGACCGTGATATTTACACTCAAATAGCTTATTCCATCGATTATTTTGCTGGAGTTCCACTCCTTGTTGCCCCGCCATCGCCGTCCCCAGTTTCAGGCACTTTTGCACCCACCGCAATATCCACCGAAACCGTGGCATCTGCAAAGTCTTCCAATTCCTCCGTAACTGTCTTCAATTTCTCCTTAACTGCAATTGCCCCTTCAAATCCCACGATGTGCCTCGCCGGCGGATTCTCATGTCCTCCTATCGCTGCCAGCGCGTGAACAGTTTCCATAACTAGCTGATCAATAGCCGATCCCGGAATCTTTGGGTATCTTATAACCAGCTCGGGTTGTTTGGTCCCGTTGGCTGTGGTTTTCCGGTTTTCTCCAGAATCTTCGTTTGTGCGTAAGGGCATCTGGGGGAGCTCGGTTTCGGGGTTCATGTTGAGGACATTGGTCAACATGTCCCGTATCCTTGGTGCTGGGCTAGTCCCCGCATCGTACGCCGCTAGTGGCGGGGCAAAGACAATACGATTAGTTAACGTTTGAATCTCTTTGTTTGGCTGAACAATGGTTAGCTTGATATTGAACGGCGCTACTTCATAAGCTAGGGAGTCGCAGAAGCCCTCAAGGGCCCAAGTGGCGGCTGTGTACATGGGCATTCCTGGAGTTCCGATGTGGCCACCAATACTGGTGAGGACCATGATGTGACCATTATGCTGTTGGCGGAGAAGAGGGAGAGTGGCTTTGATGAAGTTCACTTGGGAGAAGTATATCGTTTCGAATGAATCGCGGATGAGATTTTGAGTGACAGGAGTCGTTGATAGTTCCTCCACCGTTCCAACAATGGCTATATGCAAATCAGCATTAAAACTCCAAATTACCACCTGAGAGGGACCATACCTTCTGACTTGCAGCATAGCAAGATATCGATCTTCTTAAACACATGGACTGCCTCCGCAGCAGCAGCCATACATTGGCCCATACTGCGTCCATCGCATCTGATTCCCCGTAGACGATCTTTCCATCCATCTCTGTCCGCTCGGCCACTTTTGCATTCCTCTACTAGTTGCCTGAATTCGGAGCTGCGGTCGGGATCTTCGAGTTCTTGTGGTGGGAGGCACGCCACAACATAGTCACCATGGGCAAGGACCAAACGGATCAGACGAACTTGGAGGGGGGATAGAGCCGATGTCAGCAACCAAGTTCTTGGTGAATTATGTGTAGCTATTGGCAGTGTTTAGTATGTAGTTCATTTGGTTGTATAAATTGATATGTAGACCATCTTACGAAAGGCGGCGGCTGGCCGAGGGGCAGTCTGCTCTGATCGAGTACTCATTGTGAGATAGGTGTGAGATACCAGGATTTATAAAGGAAAGATAGGAAATCGGATAATCCCTGTATACTTTTTTTATAGCATTGAATTGTTGATATCCACAGCATGTAAGTGATAGAACACAAATTAACACTCATACACAGATCTTGGGGGCACTTAGTTATTGTCTGTGGGTTATTTCAACCCTAACAATTGGTCTGGCGGACTTTGACTTGCTGCATTGTTAACAACCTCCTAGTTAGTTTTGGAAACTGTTCTACGCTAGTACCTCATAGAAGGGGTAAGTCCACTGTAACATTACTAGGTTTATAACCAATCAGATCACGCATTTCCCTGCAGCTTCAATCCAACCCCAGGATCCTTCCACTTCAAGCTCTATCGGCAACCAGCCAACTCAAATCAGCAACAGCAGACGGCAAAGGTGGTTGAGATGGCAAGAAGTTGAACGACGTCAATTTATCGGTTAGTGAAGCTTCAGATTTTCCCCCAGCCTTTCCCGCAACATCAGCTTGACATTGCGGAATTAGCTGGCCTTTATTATTTTCTGTTTATCGTTCCACCCTTTTTTGTGTTTCGTTTTGTTCATCGCTTGCTTCGCTGATCCCCCACAGCCCACACAACCTACGGAATCTAAGCTCCTGACAAGCTGTCAAAACCCGCCCCTCCCCAAACTTCCCGCTCCATAGCTCTGGATGCGCGCATTTTCTCGATTACAAGCCATTGATGCTTTGGATTTGATACGTAGGAGCCTTATGATTTGTTTATAATAATTTACAACTCACGACACCTTTCGACGTCTGCGACCTGAGAGAGCTCCTAAACCTAGCTGGAGAGTTGGTCCCGCCATCGAAGCAACCACGAACCCCCACCTATACCAACGACGAGTCGGAAGGGCTCCAAATATCGAGACTTTACACAGAAGAGTATCTCTACACATATTATCCACTTGATACAACCGCATACCACTTAATACAATGAACTCGCTCGATCCTATGCTCCCCTTCGCCCCGGGGCGGATCAGGACATTGCTTTTGCCATTGGGCCCAATCCGAAGTGAAAGATTCGACTCTTTCCTTTTGCAATTACAAGCTGCGAGCATAGTACCCCTCAAAGATGTCTCCGAAGACCCCAGACCCAACAGAAGTAAGACTAGTCTCAATGTGGAGGCACATCATATGGAGCTATATCTGCGCCATGGAGCATGAACTTGCGAAGTTGATACTGACTATCGCCCTCCCCGCTAGGCATGTTTTCGCCCACAGTGTATCCGGATGGTTCTATGTTCTACGAATTACTTACCTACACACCACCGGCTTCGCATCTGGCCCTTTCGCCGTACGACTTATACCGAGAACCATTGGCCGTTATTGCGATTGCGGACGCCGGGGAACTGACTAGGTCTACATACAATCGGAGCTACTCAGCCTCAGCCGTCACTGCCTCTAATCTTGCCGAGAAGAACATCCGGGCATTATATCAAGAGCTGGAAGACCTGCGCGACCAACACCAAAAAGCCCTCGTGCACACCATCTTCCTATTTGATCATGAAAGCGATAGCCTTCCAATTCCCGAGGGCATTGTGCCAATCCCAAAACCTACACCAGAAACTCAAGCACCATTACCAGAGTTGAAAAAAGCCATGAGCGATCTGTCATCCGTTCTGCTCGCGGAGATGAACACGTTAGCGAAGTCTATCGAAGGCTTGGGCTTTGTAGAATCTCCCGGGGTTTCGCATGGAACGTTACCCACACGAGGCCGCACCGACTTTGTCGAGGAACGCCGTAATTCTCAGTTCAGCACACCAACAGGCAGATCATCGGCAGCAACAGAAAGTAGATCGCAGAGTCGCATGTCACTACCTCCAATGAACCACTCTCTGGGTACTAGTCCTCGGATTAGAAGGCCATCGACGCCTGGGAATGGCATTATTGAAGACGAAAATGAAAGCGGGGCTACGACGCCTGAAAGGCCTCCAATGCTTACTCGGTCTCGCACAGCCACGCCTGATGGCTTCCGGTCACCACAGCCCGATCGGTTTACTCTTCAAGGATTTGGATCGGGTGGTGCAGGAGAGAAGTTGCGACAGAAGGGGAAGAGTCGGGTTCAGATTGTCATTGGATCCATGTACCTGCAGGCAGGTCGGTGGCCTGATGCGATCAAGGAACTGACAGAAGGTGCAGTGGCATCTCGGGCATCCAATGACCACGTATGGCACGGAAAGGCTTTAGAGCTGCTTATTTGTACTCTTTTCGCATTGGGTTGGTCAGGTTTAGAGTTTGGAGTTCCAAATGTCTGTATCGCGGCATTGGATAGACCTATACCAGAGGCTAAGCCAGACCCGAGTGATCCCGATCAGCCGCAGCATCTGCGGTCATTACAAGCAATGCTTCCAGAATTGTATGACAAGATCTTATCTTTGTATTCCAGAGTCTCAGCAGAAAAGCTCCCACAATTTCCCATGTCAGAGGCCATTATCAGAGCTTGCAAAATTCTGAGCGCTTTGCACCATACTGATGGACTTCTAAACAAAAGATGCTTTAACATCTTGGTCGAAGGCGCATGGCCTGAAAAGCAGTTGACGACATCTCCGCGTTTTACAATTACACCTAACCGGCAGTATATTGTAGCCCTTCTTTTTCGAGCATTTCCAGCGTCAACTACAGAAGTTTTGACAGTTGTGGATCGTGCTGCAATCCTTAGTGGAATTTGTTTTGTGCTGGGAAAGATTGGGTTTCACAGGAAGAAGACCATGGTGTCACGAGAACTTATGTCGGTATTGATAACTGGCTTGGTTGAGGCGCGAACTCGTGGTGCGGCAGATGTTGGTATTCATCCAGCCGCAGGACTTGTGTCCTTGACGGGACCAGGAGCTCACACTAAAGGCGCAACCCTAGAACTTCAAGAGGAGGATGTGGAGCAAGGAATTGGAAATCTGCTAGATGTCATGTGCCGAAACTACGGTGTCATTGATTTTGATATGCCTAAAAACATGGGTGCTGGATCCGGTCAACGGAGCGAGACAGTGGACGAGATCGTCGGAAGGTTGCGGAGACAGTCTGCAGCACGGTTGTATGGGTTCCCAGGAGTCAAGCTCAACATGCTTCGAGCTTGCATCAACTTTTGTGAGGCTCTTCCAGACTTCCAGGGAGTACTCAAATACTCTAGCGACTTATTGCGTACGGCTGGTTCTGGGGTGGCTCCAGGCCCTCGAGGAGATGATGCGTCCCCCATGATCCCACGGGAGGAACAAGGCCGCCTTTTGACCAATATCTCTAAGACTTATGATCTGGCACGGAGACTTGGTATGTCTGATTTAGCCGGCGAGTATTGGGATGAGTTTTTAGTCCGTGGAATTTCACTGGAGCCATTACCAGATGCAAAGGCGCCGGTCCAGCACGCGAAGAGCATCATCCCGGGTGCTACTATATCCCGAGCGTCACAAGATGTAAACCCCTTTATCTATAATCCTTTTTTGAAAAAGGTTGAAAAGGCGGCGCAACAGACCCTGGTGGCGATGGAACCAGCGACATTCAAGGTTACACTGCAGAACCCGTACGATATTGAGGTGGAAGTTGAGAGCATCTGTTTAATTGGCGAAGGCGTCAATTTTGTTTCAAACAAGGAACGCACCACTATTGGATCTTATAGAACTCATGTCGTCTCGGTGGTGGGTACACCACAAGAAGGAGGGACTCTCAAGATCATAGGAGCTTTGGTCAAGGTCACTGGTTGCCGTGAGCGCATGTTCCCCATATTCCATGATCGGTGGGCGCCAGCTCCTGAAACAAAAATCAAGGCCATTGGTCTTCAGGCACTGCAGTTGAGTTTGGATACAGAGTCACGTGGTTCTCCGCCATTGACCCCCAACTCACTTGAACTACAGGTTGTTGATGAGCAGCCTATGATTGCTGTCAAGTCGTCTACCTTACCCCAGTCTTCGATCATGATTCTGGAAGGCGAGCGTAAAACATTCAAGGTGACACTGCAGAACACGTCTAAGACTGTACCTGTGGACTTCATCCTGTTCTCCTTTGATGATTCTACTCAAGGGCAGCTTCGTGCAGCCTTGCAAAACCGCGATTCTACTCCTAGTGAGATGTACGAATACGAGTTGATTCTTATGAAGAAGCAGGTTCTGCGTATCAAGAAACGCCCCAATGACCGGAGATATATTGCACCTGGGGCCTCGGTCACATACGAGTTCGAGATTCTAGGTAAGCCCGGCTTGACTTCTGCTTCAATTCAGATTGACTACGCTCATTTTGGAGGAAAGCCCGAGGAGCTTGGCCCGCAATTCCACACTCGGCGCATCCGGATGCCCATCACAGTTACTGTTAATGGCTCGGTGGAGATATCAAGATGTGATGTAGTTCCCTTGTTTGGTCGGATTCCGGAACCTTTTTGGGATCATGTACGGGCACGTGGAGGGTCGCGCACCGCTGAAAGTCTAGAGGCTGATGTGCCACCGGAGACAGCAGAGCATCTAACACCAGAAAACTATTGTCTGATGTCATTGGATATCCGCAATCTTTGGCCTAGTAATATGCAGGTATCGCTGAAATCCGCGGATGGTGTAGTATTGGAAGAATTTGTTTTACCTGGGAATACCACTAGAGTCGTGATCCCGGTCAAGAGAATTTATCTGGCCGATCCGCACGTGGCTATTCCGGCTCTTAATCCGAACCGGAATCGGCAGTTTGTAGTCTCAACTAGCAAGGTAGAGCCAGACTTTGAGCGTAATGTGCGCGAAGCTTTCTGGTACCGGGAGAAGATCCTGAACGGTCTTAGAGCCACCTGGAAGACGACCTCAGGTCCGAAACACAGCGGAGCTGTGGAGCTGCGCAGTATTCGATTGACTGCCCGTATGATTGAGGCAGTCAAGATTGATGATGTGAGCATTGATATCATCTTGGAGGATGAACATGGACGGGATACTGGGCGGGTCATGGCCGTAGATGCGTTCTGTCGCCTCCGTGTTCGCGTAACCAATCGTTCGGCAGCACCAATCTATCCCTTGCTCCGCATCATGCCATCGCTAACCCACCGGACCACGGGAACTGCAATGGACTCAACGCGCAAGTTCGCTTGGAACGGAACACTACAGCGGCGCCTGCCGCTTTTGGACGCTAATAGTTCAACGGATGTGATTGTGCCGTTCACGGCATTATGCCGGGGTGAGTTTGAGGTGACGGCGAGTGTAGAGGAGGCGATGTTGTATGAGAGTGAGAAGGATAAGGTGGATAAGGAAGAGAAGAAGAAGGGGAGACAGAGGGCGAATACTGCGGCGTTGATTGAGGCGGCGGTGGCTTTGGGGATGAGGGAAAGAAGGATTTGGTATACGAGGCAGCCGTGTTTGTTCGTGGCGAGGGATGAGTTTGAGGTAGAGGAGGACATCACGGACGAGGAAGAGATGGTGGAGGAAGAGAAGGTAGTGGAAGAGACGATGGTGGTGGAAGAGGAAGAGAAGGTGGTGGAAGAGTAATACCTAGAGTAACTGCCCAAACTATGGCTTCATGATACCAAAAATGTATAGATTGATTTACACATGTGGTTAGGGTTTACATCAGGCAACACCATGCCAAGGTCAACCAAATTGAAAATAGCTTTTGAGACTTCATTTTCGGATGTTTATCGATCGGATGTCGGACAAATACCAACTCGGAAACAAACCTATCGTACATCCGCTTTATTAACTAACCACACTGGTACCTTTCCCCTTTATCCTTGTGCGACGCTACCCGTGACCCCACTTCCGTATCTTCCTTCCTTTTTGATTTTCTTCACCCAAAAAAAAGGCAACCACGATTAGTACGATCTTGCCCTTGTCAGACCGTACACGATCGCACTTCTGTGGGAAAATCTTGACTAGAAGACTACCAGATTAGGAAAGTGGAGAGAGGAGACACATGGATATTACTGGTTGGGGTTGATACTCACTGGGTCATTAGGTTGTTGCTAGTTTTATATTGAGAAGATTGGCGAAGGTGGATGGACGGGAGGGTGGAGAGATTGACATTTCTTGGTTTTCGATTTTTTCTTTGGTCGGTGGTTGTTTTTTTTTGGAGTTAATTTTCTGGTATTTTATGCTGTGTATTAATTCACAATAATCTTTCTTGTCTTATTTATTGGCTAAGGGAACGACTTGTGAGTCAGGCAGGGTGTTTAGGTCCTTGGATGTCATTCGCTCTAGAGGCGTAAGGAATCGCCATAACATTATATACATATTGTATCGTCATTCTTCGTTGAACTTCTGTATCTTTCGTACAGAATCAACCACAGTCATGCATATTGAAGATATGTGTAACTCCGCTGACTCTTCCGCGGACTTGGGTCCTTCCGCTATTGGGGATTCCACGACTGCGTCGGTTCCTCAGAACGATAAGCCTGGACGCTTCATGTTTCCTCCTTCAAACCTTCCGGCGCCTCCGAGCCTCGAGGAGCCGTTTTCCATATTATTTTTCGACGCATTTGATTCATTTACGAACAATATCGTTGCTTTACTGGAAGAAATCCCATTGGTATCGGTATCCGTAATCAAGATTGATGAGCCGTCGCTCCAGGATCCTGCGGACATGGTCTCTATGCTGTGTAGATTCGACGCCGTGATTGTGGGGCCGGGGCCAGGATCGCCTGATAAGTTGATTGATGTGGGGGTTATCGATTTATTATGGAAAACGATTGATTCTGGATTTGAGATCCCAGTGCTGGGTATCTGCTTGGGGTTTCAATCGCTGGCGAGACATTACGGGGCGAAGATTCGGAGGTTGAGGGGAGGGTTGCATGGGATGGTGAGGAAGTTGGAACATGCGGGAATGTATCCCGGAGTTGGCGAAGCGGCTAAGTTGGAAAAGGGGGCCAACTTGTTTGATGGGGTGCCCGAATTTAAGGCAGTTCTGTATCACAGTCTTTGTGCGGATATCGGCCAAGATGATATCCCTGATACCAAGTGGGATGATGCCCGGTGGGAGCCCGGAAAGTTAGCCCAGGAGCTAGTTCCACTTGCCTGGGAAATTGAGCAAAGAGATCCTGCTCCCCCCGAGCGTATCTTGATGGCGTTCAAACACAAGTCTCAGCCGCTCTGGGGTGTCCAATACCATCCCGAGTCGGCATGCACTGACCGGTCAGGTGATGCTGTGATTTACAACTGGATAGCCGCTGCTCGGAAATTCAACTTAGAGTTTAAGCGCTGCATTCGCCGAGAGAAGAAAATTCCACTTATTACCGAGTCACCCACGCCACAAGAAAAACGGGCGAGTCTGATTCTTGGGGAGAAAGGTGGTGCTGCACTGGATCCACCTCTAAACACTGTCAAATATGCGTCTCGCCGTGTCAAATATCCCAAGGGGATGGACGTGGCCGAGTTGGTGGAGCTCTTAACCGAGAATAGTACCGAGAAGATTGTGTTAGACTCTTCTAATGCAGGACAGCCGGCACCCGTTGGTGGAGCTATCGCGGATACACGAGGTGAGCACACCATCGTTGGAGTTGATATTGACCAGGCAACACGCGTTGTGTATCGAGTGGGAGATTCTTCTTGGACTGTGGTCGAGCCATCGTTGGCAGGAAACGGGGAGCATCTAGTACACAGCGAAGTATTCGATAAGGAATGTCCCGATATCTGGACATTTGTTAATAGCTTTCGGCTGCGGAACTCCCTTCCAAATGATGTTCAACCAGAGACTGTGTTTGCGGGTGGGTTTATGGGGTACCTGACGTACGAATTGGGGTTGGAGAATATTGGTCTCCCTTTGGGATCTTCTCCAGGTTTGGGTGGAAAGACTCGGGGCCCCGGCCACACAAGGCCGGATTTGTGTTTGGTATGGGTGACAAAGAGCGTGGTAATTAATCAACGGGAAGGGTGGCTCATTCTCCAGGAACTCTATGCCTCAGAAGAAACAGGTTGGATAGCCAAGACGGCCAAGAGACTGGAAGATTCCGAAGCATTCCATCACACTAGATCTCATTCGTTGTTGTCACAGACATCTCTGGCGAGGCCCTCTGCCCTGCTGACCAAGGCCTCTTCCACTACGCCTATCATCGATAAACCGGATCGCCACAAGTACATCACGGCGGTCAAGACCTGCCAATCGCTTATTGCTTCGGGCGATTCATACGAGCTATGTCTTACCGGACAATCAACAATTGTCCTTCCGTCCTGGGACGCCAAGACTTCTACACGGGATACTCCATGGGAAATGTTCCGTGTTCTCCGAAGGACGCAGCCGGCGCCATTTGCTTCATTTTTGCGGCTTGGAGATGCTACCTTGATCTCGGCATCTCCTGAGCGCTTCCTAGATTTCACTAGGGAGGGCTTATGCACTATGCGGCCTATGAAAGGGACCATTCGCAAGGCGGATGGCATTGATTCGATTGAGAAGGCGACTGAGTTACTGCATATTCCCAAAGAGATTGCCGAGAACTTGATGATTGTTGATTTAGTTCGACATGATTTGCAGAATGTTGCAAATGCTGGTGATGTCAAGGCTACTCAATTGATGAAAGTTGAAGAATACGCTTCAGTTTTCACAATGGTAACTGTCGTGAAGGCAAAGGTTCCGGTCTCGGCTGGAATCACAGCTGTCGATGCTATCAAGGCGGCGTTCCCGCCCGGAAGCATGACTGGAGCCCCCAAGAAGCGGAGTTGCCATCTACTCACGGCTATCGAGGGAGGCCAGGAGCGTAGTCTGTATTCGGGGGCTGTTGGGTATCTTTGTGCTTCGGGGAGGGCAGATTGGAGTGTGACCATTCGGTCTATGTTTTCGTGGGCAGATGAGAAGACGGAGAAGGGAGAACAGATTTGGAGGGTTGGGGCAGGCGGTGCGGTAACGGGACTGAGTACACCAGAGGGTGAGGCGGATGAGATGTATTTGAAGTTGGCGGGGCCCTTGGGGGCGTTGGCCGTGATGGAGAAAGAAGGGTTGTTTGGCTAGGGAGGAGTGGCGCAAGACGGAAGAGAGGCGGATGGTGAGAGTATGATGAGAGGATGGAGTTGGACGAATAAGTCAAGGTTGGTTATATGAGAATCAATGCGTTTCATCACTGCATGGCGAGTTTAGTTGCTCGAGGAGTTTTGGTTTTTGGTGGCTTTCTGTTTTATTGTTTTTATTGTCAACGGAGCGTTAGTTTAGAACGGGTTACAGGACTTCAACAGTCGCAATATATCACATAGCATTAAGTGTTAAGCGTTTTATATCATGCAAATCATCATAGCAGTCTAAGTGTCCCACTTTTGAAATTTATGTCTTGTGGCGTGATATATAGAATTCGCTACATATAACCTCCAAATCAAACAACCCAAACTGAAAGCAACCCAAAAGCAAACAAGCCCATCATAATATTCTTCCGCTCGGCGCGTTGACGCCTTGAGTTCCAGAAATGGCGGGTAATTGGCTCCAAAATTCCCACCCCAAAGAACTAACAGAGCTCACAAGGACAACATGTGAGCCGAATAAGTAATAGTAAGGATGTAAATTTAGAAGTCTTGGTCTTCAGTGAAGAACATGCCGAAGCTGATGATGGTGCCATAGATGAGGAGACCACCGATGATGGACATTATCATAGCCTCAACCTCAATCAACGCAGCATGTGCAAGGATAATCGGGAGAACTAAACAGAGAACACCATATATTAGCTATTTTGTCCAGACAGGTCCAAAGATATCCGGTGACAGGAACTTACCAGCGCCCATGACAACAAGGAAGCCCGTGGCAAACCGCCCGAGGTCTAACACGGCGGATGCCTCGTTATCAACAAAATCATCGGGGTTGGCGCAGTGGCCACAGATCCAGTTGGGGAGCGGAGCGATCACATAGGTGGCGACAACAAGGAGGGGATAGTAGACATGGAAGAGAGCGCACGAGAGGATGACGAGGAGGAAGCCAAGGGCGAGGACGAAGGAGAGGGCGATGATGGTTTTGAGGCCGGCGGCAGGCATGGCGGGCAAATATGGGTTGTATTTGGCGGGGGAGGGTGGAAAGGGTGTTTTATTGTGGTATAAGAGGTCGTCGGTGGCCGGACCAGACGGTGGTGATGTTGATGGTTGGTGGTGATGTCACGAAGTGAAGATGATAAGTAGTCGCCTGGAAGGATCGATAGCTCCAACGTCTAGTCAAAGCAGTAATATCGGATCAAAAATGTAAGTTCGAAACTGGCATATAAAGAAGATTAATGAGCGACGAACAATGGCCACCAGAAAGCGCAAAATGATTACGGGTATATTATCCAAAACACTACGATGTAGATACGTCGTGCCAAAAAACCTGCGATCGCAATTGATTGATCGCTCACCAACAATCGTCGCACCACAACCAACGTTCCATCCCTGCCACCAGCTATGTCACAGCGTCAGCTGTCACAGCCAGAGTGTCCATATTGCCAGCTGGCTGACACTCCCCGCCATGACAGGGGAGCTCCAATTGGGAGCTACGAATTATAGGGTAGGAAGCAACGAAGCTTAAGCTGCCTAGTTAGCAGTGGTAATTGGCAACTGGGCGCTGAGAACGAGGTTTGGGACTTTTTAGTGACGACGACAACGAACAGCCTTGGTGGATGATAATTGATCTGACGACGTTTTTTTAAGAGGTTTATCACACCCTTTGGTTTAATTTGGACTTTTATTTAGACTTTTTGACGGTTTTTGACATTGCAGAGGATATCTGATTACAGGGGCGATATTTGCGACTCTTGATTCATTGCATCGCGGCACAATTACAATCATACACAACTGACGACGCGGGGCTTGCAACTATCTCGACTTTACATTCCTGAGTTCCAATCCCACTTAAAGTTATCTTGGGACATACTCTGTTTAAATTGGCACAACCGATAATATCATTGATCCATTGATCATAAAGTCAACATCATGTTCCGCAACAACTACGACAACGACACCGTCACTTTGTAAGTCGGCCCGCGAGCAAAAACATCAACACCATCCATTGAATCAGCATTTCTGCTGATTTATACAATTCAGCCCTCAATTGGTTCATTGCCCGCCCCAATGGCAGTGCCAACCACTTCGAACCACACCCATATTTTCATCAACCGGCTACCCCATCGCCCACCATCCAGCTATGAACCTCCTAGCTAACATTGGTCTTCTCTTCTTCAAGCTCGCCGCAAGGCAGAATCTTCCAGATCGAATATGCTGGCGAAGCCGTCAAACAAGGTTCCGTCGTCGTCGGTCTTGTCAGCAAGACGCATGCCATCCTTTGCGCCATCAAGGTCCGTCTCTATCCACTTCACCCTATCCCGTGAAACAGCCCCACTAACCCCGCCATCTTCCTGCATAGCGCAATGCCGAGGAACTTTCTAGCTACCAAAAGAAGCTTTTCACCATCGACGAACACCTTGGTCTTGCTATTGCCGGTCTGACCTCCGATGCTCGCGTGCTCTCCAACTTCATGAAAAACCAGTCCCTCAGTCACCGCTTCACTATGAATCGCGCTATCAAGGTTGCCGATATCGTCAGCGATATCGGTGACAAGGCTCAATACAACACTCAGCATTATGGAAAGCGCCCCTACGGTGTCGGTCTTCTGATTGCCGGTGTCGACGACGAAGGCCCGCACTTGTTCGAGTTCCAGCCCTCGGGTATGACAGAGGAGGTCCTGGCTTTTGCCATTGGTGCTCGCAGCCAGATGGCGCGGACGTACTTGGAGAGAAACCTGAGTAAGTTTGCGGACTGCAGCAGAGACGAGTTGATTCAACATGGCCTGTCAGCGTTGAAAGAGTCTCTGGTGCAGGATAGAGAGTTGACGGTGGACAACACGAGTGTGGGTATTGTCGGATGTGGCGGGCTGAAGAACAAAGTGACGGAGCCGTTCAAGGTGTATGATGGACAAGATGTCAAGGATTTCTTGACCAAGTTGGCGGAGACTGAGAATGCGGCGGAGGACGAGGAGGAAGAGGCCACTGCGGCTGCGGGTACTGATACCATGGATACTGATAATTAGAAGGAATCGGACAATACAGAAGAACGGCTATGATGATTTAATTATGAATGTTATTAGTATAATCATAAAGCCCAAGTAGCGATTCATACGATGAATGATATCATGAAGTCTATTTGAAAATGCCTATAGTGTATATCTATTCTCCATTACTCACTCCCCCAATCCAACTTGAACCCAGACTCCGTCTGCTTATAGTCTCTTAACGCCTGAATCGCCTCTTCCGCTGTCTTCGCCTCAACAATAATGTTCACATTATCACCCTTGATGAATCCTGCCCCATGAGCCCCCTTTACCCACTCAATCAGCCCGTCATAAAATCCCTCGGTATTCAAAAGCACAATCCCCTTGTCATGAATCCCCAGCTGATTCCACGTCACCGTCTCGAAAACCTCCTCCATAGTTCCATATCCGCCCGCCAATGCAATGAACCCCGACCCCGGACCCCCAGCAAACACCGCCTGGGCCATCAGCCGCTTGCGTGTGTGCATGTCCGGGACAACGGTGGTCCGCCCATAGACAGCTTCGGTAGGGACAAACATATTGGGGTCGTTGGGTGAAGTAGTGCCGTATGTGTCGTCGCGTTCGTATTGGATGAGGGCGGAAGGGATGATGCCTTGGACGGCAGAGGGGCCGGACAGGGACACGAGGGTTTTGGCAACTTCGCCCATTAGACCGACAGTGCCGCCACCATAGACTAAATTATCAGTTAGTAATTTGTGGAGTGGTGTGGAGAGAGGGGAAATTTTAGGGTACCGAGATGGATGTTTTGGGCGGCCATGGCGGTCGCGAGGGCGCGGGCGGCGGCAAGGTGGGCGGGGGATGTGCCGGGGGAGGATCCGCAATAGACGCAGATGACAGTAGGTTTTTCTTGAGCGGTCATTTTGGAGAGTAATGGTTGTTAAGTTTGATGAGTAACAGTGAATTAAAGAAAGGTAGTGAGATGGGTAAATTCAAAAGTTTGCCATCAAGTTGAACTAATAGTCGAATGAGTGGATACAGTCACCGGGCCGTAGGATCAATTTATGTAATTCCACGTGTTGAACCAGTGGCCAAGATCTTACAATTCACTAGCTTTAGAAGAAAAGAACACGAGGACCAATAATTCAATGTTTACCTTCAAAAAACCCCTTAATCTTCACAAGTCTACAGTCTATCAAATTCAGCAAAAGTAATACTCAGTACAAATTGGCGCACCCAAACTCAACTTGCATGTATAATTAGATACTTGCATAATTATGTATTTTCCCACCAACACAGAATAGGCAATCCCAGCCGATATCAACAGTCACCAGGTCCCACCTACCTGGCCTCCATTCTAACATACGTTGCGTTTCAGTAAAAGAATGTGTAGCGACGGGTCCCGTAGGCCTATCCGGCACGGGTGGGATTTTCCCGCCTTCCTCCTAGGATCAAGGTGCTGTAAGCAGGGTTTATGATCTTATGGCAACGTATGACCAGCAAACACATCTTATGAAGACTGAGAATATATTGTTTAACAATACTTGAGCTCCTAACTAAAGTAACGTCCATATCCCTTTAAATCAAATTGAACGTAACATCCGATCCAACCTTCCCAAGCGCTCCAATCTTCACCTTCTCTCCACCAACAATAGCCCGCCCCTTGACATTGATCTCTCCCTCAATTTTGAAATCTGTTGTCTTCTTATCCCCCTTATCCGTCAACCAAACCTCCACACTCGGTGCCGGCGGCCCAAAATGCCCCGGGCCGTTCTTCACCCGATAGTCATACCACAAACTCTGGCAAACAGTCCCAGCAACCTTGGCCGCCGTCAATCCATGGATAACCCGTGCCGAAGTAAAAGCCCTCAGATCTGAAAGCGCCTTGGCAGACAAAAGGGGCTTCGCATCGCAACGCTCCGCAATAAACAAAGCCCGAGGGGTGGTCGTCTGGATACCGATAGCAGGAGCCCCAGCTTTTTCCAGGTTAGCAAGTAGGCCTTGGGTCTTTGGAAAGACTCCATAGTTCTCAAGGAGGCGCAGGCGGTAGTTATGAACAGTACGAAGGATCCAAGAGGCTTTAATGGCATCGGAACCTTCTTTGTGGTAAAGGAGGGCCTGCTCGGGGGACACAGATATGACGGTAGCAGGAATATTAGCGGTCGCAAGGGTAAGAGAGGCGTCATTGCCAGCGACAGAGTTGAGAGCAATGTTAGCATTACTAAAGATAGCGGTGAGCGTGAGGATGAGCGTAAATTGGTTGGTGAGTACGTCAGCAGGAACAAATGTATCCTTGGTCGTCATTGTCTCGCCAGATGGGATAGATTCCAGTTGGGCAGCAATAGCACAAATAACGTTGGCCTGAGTAAAGTTCGATATCTCCTCTGGTGTCCAAAAGAAAACAAGGTCGCCCGGGACGTTCGTGGTATCTTCCGTGAGCGCAGGTGCACCGCCCTTTTTGACAATATCTGACCAAGTAGAAACCTGAACCGTTTCCGAGCTCGGAGGTGACATATTCCAATCTATAGAGCTCGTGCCTTCGTCAACAACCCAGATAACTTGGCGCATAGACGGGTAGGAAGAGGAGATGGCGTCAAAGGGGAACGTCCCGGGGGTGGCAATCACAGTGTCAGCCGCGGATTGGCGGAGCATGGAGGCGAGGTCAGCGGGAGATACGCCATAAGGAATGAGTATGGCCGTAGTGTTAGGCGCAAAAGAGCAGGCAAAGACCGCAAGGATCAGTTCGATGGAGTTGGGGAGATATATGGCGACCCGGGTAGCACCAGACTGGGAGAGATGATCGGTAATTTGGGAGATTTGGCCGGTAAGCTTAGCTATAGAGTTGACATGTCCATCGTTAGCAGCTAATTAAATCAAATGGTCATGGGATGTGCGAGGTTGTTTACCAGTATCATGTTCCTCAACCTTTTGGCCAAAAACAGTTGAGAATTTGCTCTTGTTGCCCTTACTATCACCCTTAACAAAACGTCTCCAAATATCTCTCAAGTCTCCATCCCGCCCGCTCGTAAATTTCATGGCATTCTCATCCTGTATATTCAATCCCTTCGATAACCCGTTAAATCCCAACGCGGCCGCCCGATAAATCGCACTCTCCCTCGGCATCCTAGTCTCTCCACGCGCACTCTGTCTGCCCAACTGCAATGGATGCAAATCCGAATCATAGGCCCAAATCTGTTGGATGATCCACAGCACAAAGATGGTAAATGTCAAGAGCGTCGATGACAGATCCCATTGGTCAATGGAAGCCTGAACCCATTCTTTGAGAGTAGCGACAACCGAGTTATAGAAGCTCAGATGCTCCTCCGCGAAGGTTTCCGAAAACAGCTTTTCGGGAGCATCCATGATAGCAGAGTTGGATTGTTATGTTCGATAGCTGATTTAGTTGGTATCGTAATCTGAAGTTGTCGTGATGAGAAGAGTACGTGGCGTGTCAAAAAAGGCGCATTTGAACCAGATATATATTATCAAGGATGCAGCGATTCGCAGCTTGAGTAATTGAGATACCTCAATGTATCATCTACTGGTCGAAAAATACCAGCCGTCTTTGACTTGAGATTGAAGTAATACAGATTGTTATGGTTCGGCGTGGGGCAAATCCGTCGTCAACAGCTGTCGCAACCGTGGATCCACTAGACCATGCGTAATTGTGGGGCTGAATTTATACCGCTAACAACAGATAATATTGGATTACCGTAAATCAATAGAGCCTTGATTCTATTTACAAATGAGTAGATGAAATCAGAAAAGCGGGATCAACAACTTTGTACTAAGGTCCAGCATAATCAGGTCAAGCTTCACATCTTACTGGCAAAACACAGCCCCAGCCCAATAACCACACCACAGCCTTTCCATCCAGCTGACTGACGTCGTTCGCCACAGGAGATGGGACGCTATGATTGGCTAGCCAAGGTTTCACAGATGGGCCCACTTTGGCCAACGTCAATCCATCCCAGGTTTCCCACCGATTCAAAAGTTGAACACATCATCGAACATAACATCGTCACTAAAAGTTATTCAGTTTAGCTGAACCGTACAATTTTTTTTTATTGCGAGTCTCTGATTCTCTTGCCCTTTGCTACATCTTCTCAAAAACTGGGATATCCAAAGTCCCAAACCCCATAATTCCTTTCCTATACCTCAATCATCAACTTGAACACACCCTGCGAACATTAAATAAATGGAAGAAAACAGCCCGAATGTAAATGATCAAAAAACAAATATGAAGCAGACTATGAGGGCCGCGGAAAATATGGAGATTCTGCTCCAGTGAAAAAGACAGACAATGCCCGACACAATATTGTATAAACAAGAAAACCCATATATAATCGAAGGGACTTTCAGCTCAGGCTCGTCGTCTAGATCTCCATCCCAAATCCCTGGGCAACTATCTATAATGTGAAGGTTCCTGCGTTGATCGCGGCAATCCATATAAAAGAAAAATGTATACATGAAACCCCCAGTGTTCCTTGATAAAATATCAGGAGTAATTTTCAAGTCGAGAGAAATACAAGACGTTGCAACATGCTCTTGAAGAAACAAGACAAAATAGGCAATATACAAGAGAAAAGTAAACAAAGAGGGATTCATTTGTATAAAAAAAACACCATTCTTTTTGGGTCGCACCCCAATCATCGCCATCAGAGAGATAAGAGAGAACCGAGAAATCAACTTTTGTCTAATGTTGTGTCAACCTTTTATGACCCGCGAGAAAATCCCCTAAACCCATGTCTAATATCAGGGAGAGCAACCGAATGCCTCCGTGGTGGTTTGGATGACACGATCATGACCAAAACCTGTAATCTATATCGGCAAGATACAGACGCTTGAAGCCCAGGCCAAGATGATCGAGAAAGAGCAGCAACGCTCTTCTAGAAACAAGCTGACCCACGAACCTCGCGCCAAAGCTGTCATTGCCACTGCTCTCCGCGCCCGCTGCAGGATCTTGTAATAATCTCAAGTGGCCTCACTCATGGTAGACTCACCGGATCCTCTATCAGGCGCATCAAGCGTAATCGTCGTAAACCGGAAATTCAATGTCATAATCGTGGCCAGCCAGTCTAAGGGTATCAAGAGAACGGGAAAGAAAAGAAAAACACCAAGCGGATATCAAAAAGAAATAACCAAAATACAAAACTCAGAGTAAGGAAAACAAAGAAAACAAAAAACAAGGAAATGATGCGAAAACAAGAGGCCGTTGAAGTCGAGGTCGACTAGGAAGCAGCTGCTTACAGTACGGCCACGACAGTACGGCAATAGCCACTAGACAGACGAATTGTATCGACTGAGCAAATGGCCAGATGGTGGCAATTTGTTTACCACCATCCACCAGCGGAACCAGCACCGCCAGGGTTACCGTAGCCACTGCCACCGCCATAGCCACCGCTGCCGCCGCCGCTGTTGCCGCCACCGTAGCCACCACCGTAGCCACCACCGCCGCCACTGTTACCGTAGCCGCCACCGTTGCCGTAGCCACCACCACCGCCGGAGCCACCGCCGAAGCCGCCACCGCCACCAGTCTTGCGGAAATCACGGTTGGCACCAAGGCCACGGGCGCCACCACCACCACCGCTGCGACCACCACGGCCGCCACGGCCGCCAAAGGACGATTCGCGAGCAATAGTCTCGAGGAAGCTAGGAACCTCCTGGTTAGCCTCCTTGAGCAGCTCAATGAGCTCACGGACAACACCACGGTTGCCACGGTTGAAGAAGGCAGTGGCAGCACCAGTGTTTCCGGCACGACCGGTACGACCAATACGATGGACATAATCATCGATGTCGGTGGGAAGATCGTAGTTAACAACGTGAGTGACGTTAGGAATATCGAGACCACGAGCAGCGACAGCAGTAGCGACCAGGATGGGGCAGCGACCGTTGCGGAAGAACTCAAGGGCACGTTCACGCTCGCGCTGGGTACGGTCACCGTGAATCGAAGTGGCAGGGAAGTTCTGGTTGATCAGGAAGTCAGACAGAGAGTCAGCCATACGCTTGGTCTCGACGAAAATCAGGGTCAATCCAGTGGTGCCCTGGGTGTGAAGGATGTCCAGAAGGACGGAGCGCTTGTCAGCATCCTCAACGTACTCAACCTTCTGGGTGATGTTCTCAGAGGTAGAACCGACACGACCGACGGAAAGGAAGATGTAGTCCTTGAGGAAATCACGAGCAAGCATCTGGATGTCACGGGGGAAGGTAGCCGAAAACATCAGAGTCTGACGATCATTAACGTTAGGCATGTCCTCACCCTCGACAATGCGACGAATCTGAGGCTCGAAACCCATGTCCAGCATGCGGTCAGCCTCATCAAGAACAAGGTACTTGATGTTCTGAAGCGAAATACGGCCACGCTCAATCAAATCAACGAGACGACCGGGAGTGGCGACAAGGAGATCGCAGCCACGCTCAATCTGGCGAAGCTGAGAGCCAATATCGGCACCACCGTAGACGACACAAGGGCGAACCCACGAGCGGTAAGCAAACTTGCGAGACTCCTCGTAGATCTGAGACACCAGCTCACGAGTGGGAGCCAGAACCAGCGAGGTGGGGTAGGCCTTGCGCTGGCGGAAGCTGCCACCCTGGGGAGCAGGAATAGCAGAGGGGCCGTGGATGAAAGCCTGAGACAGGATGGGGAAGAGGAAACCACCAGTCTTACCCGAACCAGTCTGGGCGCAAGCCATCAGATCACGGCCACCCATGACGATAGGGATCGAGTACTTCTGGACCGGAGTAGGGACCTTGTAGCGCGAGAGCTCAATGTTGCGGACAAGGTGCTCCTCCAGGGGAGGGATGGAGAAGGTGAGGATGGGCTCAGGGACGTCACGACCGGAAGCCTCAACAGGAATATCATCGTACTTCTCAAAGTTGATACCAGTGTGCTGCTTAGACGGATCGTCCGCGGTACCGTAGAGCTCACGCTCGACACGGGGGTTGGGAGGACCAGCAATGTGCTTGCCATCAACCCAAGAACCGTCACCGGAGCCGCGGTTAGCATGGCTATCAGCATTGCCACCGGGGCCCGCGTTGTTGCCACTGTAACCTCCGCGGCCACCACCACCACCATGGCCACGGTCGTTATTCCAGCGGCCGCCGCGGCCGCCACCGTAGCCACCACGGCCACCACCACCACCTTCGAAGTTACCGGAGGGACCGCCGTTGCGACTATAGAATATGTTAGTCTGAGAGGTCATAGATACTATAGCAATATCAATCAAGGAAAGCTTACCTGCTCCAGTTGCCACCACGACCGCCACCGCCGCCGCCGCCGCCACCGCTCTGGCGCATATGAGGGGGGATATACGAAGAACGGCCGCCGTTTTGGCTGCCGCCATTGCTGCTCTGCTGTTGGCCCTCGTTGATGGAGAGGCCACCCATGTTCAGCTGCTCAGCCATGATGATTGAAGTTATCGTTTGTCGTGAACGAAAAAAGAAGTCGTTGTAGGATCGTAAGCGAACTTGTGCGTCAAGCTAAGATGCCCTAGACCACAAGAAAGAAAGAATCTGCAGGCAAGTAAATGCACGTTAGTTTAAAAGTCACAATGGCCAATGCATATAGATTTGGTGGGGGTGGGGTGATAGAGCGTGATGGGGGGACAAAAAAAATACAGAAGATTACTGTATTTTTTGAGGGTGTGAAAGTTTGCAGTGGTGGTTGTGGTGGTTGTAGTGGTGGTGGGTGCGTCTCGAGCCACACATACCTGATTAAAAAAAAAACCTTCCAAGAAAAAGAGCGAACCGGATACCGATGCGCCGCAAATAACAAGAAAGTAATAGAAGAGTGATTAAGAAAAACCCGGTGTATTTCCTCAGTCGAAAAACTCGAATAAGCGAAGGAAAGACACACAAAGACACGTACTCAACAAGAAAAAAGAAGAAGAACTGATGCTCCTCGAGATGAAAGTTGGTGGAGTGGAAGGGAGGGATAGAGAGAGAGAGGAGAGAGAAAAATTTCAACATTAAGTTCGAGGGCAGAAGGGGGTGCTTTCTATATTGCAAAACCAGAGGGATGCTCTGTCAGCAGCCATGTTCAGAGGGACAGCACCAAATCCAAGGCTAACAGGGTAAGGCAGTGGGTACCTGCTTAGCTATGCACTTGCTGTGCACTTGCTGTGCAAAAGACCTAGGAGACCTAGTAAGGAACAGCCTAGAGCGCATTTTATGTATAGTACGTGCTGAAATCCGAGCGGCCGCTTTCCACCAAGGCTAACTACAGCTCGCCAATGAAATACACTGAATTTCTGAGCCACACCTTAACCTCCCCTTGTGAAAACATTCATAATCAAGCAAATTCAGACTAGCAGGTCTGCTGGTGCAGAAGAGCTACTAGCCGTTATGATCAGGATCCGGCAGGTTACCCTCGATGAGGGGGCGATATGGCAGAAACGCCGCCACTAGCGTCAGTCTCTAGCGGCTTCTCTCTTGTTCCAAGGCAGTTGTGCGTGTGTTCTTTCCGGAGATAGCAGCATAAGCAGTAGGATATGTCAAGGGTTAGTTAACTGGAGTCGCCATGGCCGTTCGGAGGGGTCACCCTAAGAATTGAGCTTAATTCTTGAAGCGGTGAGACCAAACTCTCGCTAAAGACTTTTCTAGGGGTTCTAGAAGGCTTGTGCATCAAGATGACACTCTGTGATCGATATTCCTAGTGACATCTGCCTCTCGTGTTGTGCCCTATTTTCTTTCCATAAGTTATATCCATTCTTTCCCTTGTCCTTCGGAATAAATGCGCTAGAAGGTACCTGCAGGTTCATAAGTTTACATGCTAGAAGCTACCACAGTTACGCACTTTCGTGTGCTAGTAATTACTTTGACGGTAAGGACCGTTGTCTGCAATTGTAAACCCTGAGTTCGCTTGGGCTCCTTCCCTCCCGACTTCGCGGGGATTAAGAGGTGACGAATTGATAATCAAGCCAACATCATGTGTTCGAGTTATCAAATTAAAGCGGAATGGTGCTATATCAAACCAATGCCTATCTTTCGTCATGGGAACTGTCTGAAGCGTATTGCTCGCTCATCATGAATGAAAGGGCTTAATTGTTGTACCGACTTCTGCTCTGTTGACATGCCAGCTCACTTGCCACGCAACAAGATATGCACTTGAAGAACGCTCCTTAGTAGCCAATCACATGTCAAGTTTATAGTTTGGAAAGTGCAGACGCGGCAACTTGTCAAACAAAAGACCATGATGTCAATACTTGCTTATAACTATCTGGAGCTCTGGTGGTATTTCTACGGAACGACCGATTTCTTCAAGGAAAAGTCTATTGTCCGAGTTTGCAGTGCTTGTGACGGGAAATCCGACAACTAGGTTTAGTGATGTGATGAAATCTTAGGCCCCAGAGGGTTAGGACTTGGCCTCAACCATGTTCAGCCATCAATCTATCCGGCCCCCTCAAATTCTCAAATCCACGAATATACCATGAGAGGGTGGTCCACTTACCATAAGTACATGCAAATAACTCTCGCCCTATATAACGCTTGTGCCATGAGGCTGCAGTGGCCAATGTGGTGGTTGTGGCCTGCAAGTACCACCAAAGAAAGTTGTGGTCCCGGAATGTAACAATAAGTGACATGGATCAAAACTAGGTACAGCATAACCCTACAAGTGTATGTCAGTGTAGATACAAAAAGAGTAGTAGAAGGGGCTGAGTCATGTCTACACACTTTCGATATTCGTATATTGGTATCTACAGAATCAATCAACACCAAAATTTTATAGATGATGAGTGAATCGTATATGTTTTAATATATTGCATACAAATATACTAATTTGCATGATCAGGGCTTTTAATCACGGGTGAACTAAGGTATAACCTCAACATAATAATAATATCCATCCTTCAAAGGGAGGCTCTTTGGTTAATTGTCTGATGCAATGGAGTTAAATATTAACCTAGTCACGTGTCACTAACACCTCTAGTGCTAAAATTAACGTACCCACATTGTTTATCCTACAGATCTATGGCTGGATTGCGTGTCCTATCTTTGTGTCCCAATCCATAACTGCTTAGTGATTCTTGACGCTGTATGGCCGGCCGCCAGATTGGCCGCGCCTATCAAATACTTTAGCGCCGTCCAAAGCAGACATCAAACAAGGGGAGGAGAGTGCAAGACAAAGGAAGCTGCTAACTATAGCTATATATCCAAATGAGAATAAGCGCTTCAAAGAAGTTGCTGTTGTAAATAAGAACGAAATGGCCTCCGCGACCAAGTCCCATGTTTCATTCTCACGATGCTCTTCTCCATATAAATAAAAACCAAGAGCACTCTACTGTGAATGGTCATATACGGCACTCGTCAATCGAAGCGTCAGCGTCACATCAAATCCGACTTTTAGCGTCTATATCTTCATTGACAATATGTCCGTTGAGAAGCCCAGAAACAAAACAGTAGCATTCTTCGAGAAATGCCTGTCCGGTATGGGCGCCACCAATTACACAGCATGAGAGACATGCAAAACACTTCTTACTAACTACATCTTGTACTACCAGATCCTAGCTTCTACTCTTACTTTATCAATTTCGTAACTGTTGTGTTATGTTGTACGTCTGAAACCTTCTGGTCCTGTTCATATAATGATTACTTACTGACTTGTCTTGATTTCATAGTGATCCTTCTCTTACATCCAAATTCATATATTGTCTCTGGCCATTTCAGAGGCTCGGATCAAAATGTCCAGATCGGATATTTGCGTAAGTTGAAATGGCTATAACTGGCGAGTTAGAACGTGATATCTAACGACGCGGTATAGGTTACTGTCTTTACAAGACCAGTGGAACAAACTGTGGTTGGATTTTCACTAATTTCCAGCAAATCAATTCCCTTAACATCTCCAAAAACTCAGCCGAAGAGTTAACTGCTCTTCTTGATCTGACAGCTACCTTTCAAAATCCCCTCTTGATAAGTATCAGCATCGTCAGTGTCTTGACTTCCTTGTTGCTGGTAATACTTGTTACTATAATCACCTTTGCGCCAAACCATGCCCTTATCAAGGCCTCAAGAATCCAGGAGTTCCATCCAGCACACCGGGACAACATTCCATTTTTAGTTCTGACCCGACGGGGACTAACAGCGGCAGCTCAGGTTGTGGGATTCTTCTCCCCAGCTTGTTGGTGTATTTTAGCTGTTAGTAGCTACCTCATGGTGGATGTGGCTAGACAAATGTCTAGCGTGGCTTCGGCGTTGGTAATAGAGTCGGGAACTACAGGTTTCTCGATCATATGGGTACTATGCGCAGGATCTGCTATCATGCAAAGCTTGCTGTATGTAATTTTAACGTGCATGACTCGGAGAAGATCTGCCGAGTATGCATGAGTTTACGGAGGTTTGAGGTGAAGGCATGAGCCGGCATTAGTGAATAGTACGTCCTCAGTGAGTTCGGGGAAGGCGAGACCTAGAAGTGTATTTTGGTATATCATGAAGCAATCAGCAAGCCCTTTTTCTTTTTTCTTTCTTTTTGTCAGTAGCGGGTTGGTTTATAATACATTTATTTCATTAACATAACATCATAAGATTAACTACAGCTAGTCAATCCTAGTGAGTGCGTATGCGTATGTGAAAGCGAATGGCTCATGAGTATCTTGTACTGTACTGAATCAAAATAAAAAACAACATAAAAGAAAACAAAACCCATAAAGTTTAAATCACCCGCATCTACGCCATGTGAACCACCTTGTCATCGTCGAACTCAATATCCTGAATCCCCTCCGTCGTCACCACCTTCACCGTCATTCCCTTGAAGTCAATCGGCAATCTCCGCTTCAGCTCATCCGTACACAGATTCAACAACTTGATGCCTTGCTCCAGATCAATATCCGGGTTGTGGTGCTTATCGAGAATGGACAAGCAGTAGTATTGAGCGTATCCATGGGCGGCATACGGAACCGGGGCCAGCGATGCAAGGTAATCGAGCCAGAACAGACTGGGCTTTTGCGTGATGGGGTCGACACCACCGAGAAGGAGGTTGACGTTGTAGGGCTTGCGGGATCGTAGGGAAGAGGCGAGTTCGCCGCGGACGTAGTGAGCGAGGGCGGTGGGGGAGAGATCGGTGTCGTTGCGCATGGAGTACAGTTTAGCGTTTGCGGAGATGAACTCGCCAAATTGGACTGGGGGAGGAGGGATACGAGTTAGCACCGGAGAGGGAAATCTTATGGGGGGTACGGAGGTGTGCGGGTTGCTTACCAGTGTCACCGGCCTCGCCGCTGTAGGCCATAAGGGTGTAGTTGTTCAGCTTGCGGGTCTTGTCATCGTGGGCCTTGAGAACAGTAGCGCCGCGCATGGCTGCCTTCGAAGCGGCAATGATGGTGAAGTCCTTGCCGGTGATGCCCAAAAGAACCTCCCTGTAGCATCACGAAGAGCAGGTGTTAGTTACTGTTATGATGAAGCCCTCAGTAGCGAATTGGAGCTCCCAATGCAAGCATTGGAGCAGAATACTGACATTTTGGCGATGTATATGTGAAAGTGAGCGTAAAGAAAATAATCAATCCGTGTAAGGAAACTGGGAATATAACCACAAGAACCGTCTTTTAAGAATCAACAACCAAATCCAATGATCTTTCGCAAAGTATCGTCGTCAACCAAGCCAGCCTTGAATAAGCTCCCCACCAAGCCAACATTGTACCTTCTCCTTCCGCCTAGCATTCCAGGAGCTATAGCACCTACGACCCCACTGTAGCACCACCCGCTGACGCGCGCCCGTCGACAGCCTGATCCCTCATACAATTGGTATTACATATTACAGGGGACCAAACCATGCCAGAATTCACCGCCTTCCTATCGCGCTTATCTGCCCCGCTGATAACCCGATTAGACTTTTTAGTGGGTCTAGTAACTTTTTTTTTTCGGATTGTAGCAAAGAGCAAGCAGAGGCTGGTGTAAATGGGGCAGAAGCACAATTATCGCGGCAAGCAGACTGGAAAACAACGTTGAGGTTTACGAGTGAAGAGCTTAGCATTTTGATTTATTTTAAAAGACGATTGGGTTCTCTTGTTGAAGGCATTGACCACGGCCTCTAATTATCCATCTATTCTCTTGACTTCCTCTTTCACTTCCTTTTCTATCCTACAACCGAAAACAAGTCAAAACCACCTCTATAGATATCAGCCAGCCGCCAACCGCCAACCGCCAATATGTCTAGCTTCTTCACCGTCCCGGGTCAAAAGAAGCGCAAGCGGCCTACCGCCTCTACCGACACCCCCTCAACCAAACGCGCTATGCCCACCCGCTCCAAGCCCACCTCCCGAAAGCCAGCCGCCAGCTCCGCCGACCATGATTCCGAAATATCCGGCAGCGACTCCGACGAAGACCCGCTTGCGCCCGCGCGCCCTGCCGGCTCCGATGCCTCCCATTCCGATAGTGATGTCTCTCTTTCAGAAGATGAAGGCGAGACGGCCGCCGAGCGCCGCTTGCGCCTTGCTGAGCGGTATCTGGAGAATGTCAAGCAGCAGGTTGACACCATTGGATTTGATGCCGAGGAGATCGATCGCGATATGATTGCCGAAAGATTGCAAGAAGATGTTGCCGAGACCAAGGGGAAAGTCTACAGATATTTGGCGGACCAGTTTGATTATTCGGGGGCGCAGCATACATTGTGGAAGGCGAATACATTGGCGTTTACGGCGGTAGCGGTTAGAGAGCCATTTGCGTATACGGTGACTAAAGACCTCCATGTGCAAAAGTGGCAGATTCAAGATTTGCCGGACCGCCAATTCCCGCAAACGACCCGCCGGAAGCCCACCAAACAAGCGCCGCCGCGCAAGAAGCCTACCCTGGTCTGCTGGATCAAGGGTGATCGTCGCAAGTCTAAAGACCGCGAATACCAAAGACACACTGGAGAAATTCTCTCCGTCGCTGTTTCCTCCGACGGAAAGTTCCTTGCTACTGGCGGTGCTGACCGCAAGCTTATTGTTTACAATGCCGAGACTTTGACACCGCTTAAGGTCTTTACGCACCATCGGGATGCTGTGACGGGCTTGGCGTTCCGGAGGGGGACAAACCAACTGTTTTCATCGTCAAAGGATCGCACGGTGAAGGTATGGAGTCTGAACGAACTCGCATATGTCGAGACGCTATTTGGCCATCAAGACGACGTTGTTGACGTTGCTGCGCTTGGTGCTGAACGCTGCGTAACCGTTGGGTCCCGCGACAGGACGGCCCGTCTCTGGAAGGTCGCCGAGGAGTCTCAGCTTGTCTTCCGTGGTGGTGCCGGTGATAAAAGGGCCAAGCGTGGCGGTGGCACTGTTACCAATGTCGACGCTCAGAATCCCAGAGTGCCTAATGAGGGTACCATGGATAAAGTTGCCATGATTGACGACGAGTTATTCGTAACGGGAAGTGATAACGGAAACCTGGCTCTTTGGAGCGTCACGAAGAAGAAGCCATTGTCAGTTGTCTCGGTTGCTCATGGGTTCGAACCTGCCATTACCCCTACTGAAGCTTCTGCCGAAATCAACCCACCGGCATCTGCAGTGCCCGAGCCATCACCTAGATACATCACGGCGCTGTGTGCTGTTCCGTACACTGATATTGTCCTCAGTGGTAGTTGGGACGGCTACATTCGCGCCTGGCGCCTCTCTGACGACAAGAGGACATTGGAGCCCTTGGGTGTTCTAGGTCCCGATGAGAAGAGTGGTGAGGACTTCATGATTAAGGGTGTAGTTAACGATATTGATTTGTTCGAGAGAGGTGAGAAGGGGAAGGATGGCCTCTGTGTGGTTGTAGCCGTTGGCAAAGAGCACCGTTTCGGGAGATGGAAGGTGGTTGACGGTGGCCGGAATGGTGGTGTTGTCTTTGAAATTCCGCGGGGTTCCCGGAAAGAGAGCCCAGAGGTTGAAATGGGGGATGCAGATGTCGTGTCATCGCCGGGGTTTGAGTCGGAGTAGATGATTGATGGGTAGGCAGTAGTCAGCAGGTTCATTATTCCCGGGTTGGGCGTGTTTTGTGTTCTTCATATTTGTGGTTACATTTGAGGTTTATATTGGGGCGTTTGACGGCTATGTTTTTGTTATCTATTCATACATATCACATCTCTTTATCTAGAGCGAAAAAAGTTACACCATCTCTGTTCATTGATGAGATTGTTCGGAGATTGAAGTCGAGAATCCATTGTTTCTACTAGCGGCAGCCTAAGCCAAATCCCTATAGTGAGGGTACCCATAATCCAGTATAGAACCTTGGTGTGAAGATGAATACAAGCCTCAGTGGCGTTACATATACACTATGGATAAGAAAAGATGAATGTGCAAGACTCGACTGTATGTATTGTATAGTATCTAGAACCAGAATCCCAAACTCCGACATGATGTAATGACTAATCGATATGTGATGACAATATGCGTATCTCCCAGGTGAAGAACTCCTCGAAATCAAAATAATAAAACAAACAAGCAAACAATACAAGAAAGAAGATAACGCCGTATGTAAGCAAGTTCCGCGCCTTTTATACATCCAAAATCTCCACAACTTCCGCCTTCTTAGCTTCTGAGTTTCCTTCGCCGGTACCCGTCAAGGTATTTGCTCTCCGCCTCCTCATCCCGGCGTATGTCCTATGTGCCGCTTTCACCGCCGCAAGTTGTCTAAAAGTCCCATCCCCATCCTCATCCATCGACATACCCAAATTTGATGGACGGCGTTCCCGTTGTTCCCGCTGCTCCTCGAGATATTTCTTCAACCGCTCGGTTTTTCCTCCCATGGACCCAGAACTGGAGGGCCGGTCAGGGTCCCTGTCGGCCTCGCAGAAGCTGCCAGCAGTCAAGGGACGGGAAAAGGAGCTGGAGAAGGGGTGGGGTTCTTCGCGAACGGGAGTAAAAATTCCACGGGTGAAATGTCGGATATTTACACCTTCCGATGGTCCAGGAGAGGATCTTATGTCACGCTGGTTACGGTGCTCTGAGTGCCGACGAGAAGATCCCGGGATGGTGAAGGGAAGTGTATTCAATGTATGGAACGCCCGCGAAGCATTTCCAGAGACCTCTTCAATATCATCATCATCATCATCATCATGAATACAAATGGCGGGAGACTGCGTCACTGTAGCGTTCACGGGCGTAGTACCACGCGGCGTATTGTGAATATAAGACATACGCCTGGCCTTAGAGCCAGCACGCGGGAACTGGAAGTCTTCCAACTGTTGAGAAAAAGAAATATCCGTCTCGGACCCGGGACTAACAACGGCCCGATCATCATCCGGCGAAAGAGGCATCGGTAGTTCTTCCTCATCAACATCCATCGCATCCGTCTCTGTACTCGGGAATGAAAATTTTCCTACCAAGATCTCAGGTTTCTTCTTCTGTGCATCAGCAGATGCAGCAGCAAGCCGGTTCAGCAATGACATTCGCGAAGAGGTCACCTGGCTCTCCCAGGCGTGTTCTATCGACTGAATAGGAACATCGGAACGCTTGCGCTTATGACGCACTTCCACCGGACGTGAACCCCTATGTTCTGTTCTCGGCTTCAGGGGCGATGAAGCAACAATGGGGCCGTTAGACGGAGCCCGGAAGTTTCTAGAACGGACATGAGCCTGGTCAGATTCCATGGTAATGAGGCCACTAGCGGCAGAAAATGGAGTAGCCGGGGCGGGATCGGTGGATGTGGTAATTACAGGCTTCGGCGGCGTGGCCGCGGGTTTTGGTGCAGCAGCTGGCAACTTCGGTGGAGAGACTCCGGGAGACCCTGAGGCCGACTGCGGCTCAGATCCAGACGCTGACTTGAGTGAGTTCTTTTTAAGGTGCCTCAGGCGTCTGCGCTCTTCGGCTTTCTGCTTGTTAATCTCGACTTGTTCTTTTTGTAATGAGAACAGAGTATCTCTAATCTGTTGTCGTAGTTCCGAAGCCTGGAAATCACACTTTGGCTCCTTTCTAAGGGTCAGGGCATTGATAAAATCATGGGGATCATCCAAAAATGCGGCAATAAATCCTAAGATAAAGATACCACAGTCGCATCCATTCTCTTGTTGGGGACAATTCTTAACAACAACGCCCATCTTAGGAACGTCAGATATGTTGGTATTGTGCCGTTCATTCATCTCCGCAACAAGCCATTTGCGAAGAATCGTAGTCGTGTTGGTGTGTATGCCACCGAGAGAGTCCATGGTGAAGATCCGTGGGCTTTCAAAGGTAAGCATACTTGAAGTTGACTTGCCCGTCTTTAAATCCTCACCGTTAGTCGAGGCAGCCTCATTTTTAGGTAATAATCTGCCAGGGTGACTGATGATGGCTAGGAACCAATGAGCATTTTCGTTAACTGGAACCACAATATAATCATATGTGAAGATGTCGATGTTGCTGGTCCAAGACTTGACCGATTGGTATTTGATTGGGTGTCCACTCCGATCCGGCTTCAAGGCCTGGTGAAAGAAGGTATTCATAAAGTGGATCTTGACATCCGAGTTGGGATCTCGAGTTTCTCGCTGTTTTTTGAGATAATTGATGTAGCACACGACAATGTTATCATTCAGCCATTGTCCTTCATCCAATCTCGGGATATCTTCAGCTTCAACAGTAGCGCGGTTCCGGCCCGTGGGTGGGTATTCCAGACGTTCCGTCCAGTTGGCTTCCCAGTTGGGATGTTCCTCGGTCCATCGAGATGACGGCGGCGGAGACGAGTCATATCTGAAGCGGGATGCTTGCCTTTTTGGTCGATCTACTTTCAATCCTTCGGGGGCTTCAGGTGGCCCAGTCGATCTAGTTTGCCGTCCAGACACGAGGCCATCTGGGTTCTCGGTGGTTCGGGTCCCTGGACGAGGTATTGGTACAGGAGTGCTGAGGCTGCTGATGGATCGGCTCTTCTTAAGGGTGTCCTTGGCAGATGTCCTTAGTTGTGATACTGGCAACACGGGAGACTTCTTTTTTTCTCGTTCTTCCAAGTCCCGAGCCTGAGTGACTAGGTTCCGAAAGATCTTCTCCAAAGTTTCGGGTCTACTTGATGTGTTAGTGCCATAACTTGACCAAACGCTAAAATATCACCTACTCAATATTTGATGCTACGATTTGTCGTCTTTGGCCAATTATAGTGTCTACAAAACGCCCTGTGGTTTCCGCTGAGGCAAACTTGACACCAATCTTGGGATATTGGCGCGGACTAGCAGAACCTTGCAATATAACGAACTGACATGTGCGGTTGTACTTGATAAAGTCTAGCTTTGATAATTGTACTTCGAAGGCATTGATTTCAACATCGCTCGGGTATTGACGGTCCGCCCGGCATATAGGATGCAGATACTCGTCGATCTCGTTCCGCATACCCCAATCGTAGTGGTTCAGCATATGCCGCCCCGCCACAACCGAGGTGACTGGGAAGGTCAAATTATAAGTGGTGTCTTTTCTCGGGGAAGTGCTGGAGGCTTCAGGCTTGAACTTGGTAATGGCAATATCACCCCGTTTCTCAAGTGCATCAGTGGCGACCAAAGGTCCTCTAACTACTTTGCTAGTGACCTCGGGCATGGTGGGCTTCATTCGCTTGCAGCTCATAACCTCATCGTCACTACTATCACCACTATACCCCTCTATGCGGGTAGTGCGTCGTGGTTGTTTGCGGGAGACAGCCTGGAGAGACGAGATGCCAGCAGTAAGTCTAGAGCCAAAGCCAGTGGAGGCGGATGGTAGTCGGGTTGCGGAGAGAGGAGTAATGGATGATGATGTGGCGGGGAAGGAGGCAGTAGAAGCTTGCAGCTCGTCAGAATCATTGGCCGACGAAGAGATATCTGGGTCGGCAGGATGCTCGGCGCTCTGAGGGTCGCGGGTGGGTTTAGTGCGGTGGCGGTTCTTACGTGATCGAGGTTTATTGCCAAAGACTCGTTTATCGATAACTTTTGTGATGGCGGTAATATCGGGAGGCGGTGACGATGCAAGGCCAGATGAGGAGGGCTTTTTCGCAGGCAACGATGACGAGGCTTGATCTAATGTGTTTATTGGGCGGTAATCCGGGCCCATGACGCCCTACACACAGAAATGTGAGATCAACGTTAGAGAATGTCGCAAGCCTGGGCGCAATGACGGTTGCAGGATGGGTGGTGGACGAGGATGGCAGCAGGCCTAGCCTCTCAACGGCTCAGTGGCTTTTGTCAAAGACACTAGCCAGCAGGCTTTGAACAGACAAAAGAACGGGCGAAATATGTATTTTGGTTGGGGGAGATTTCAGGTGAGAAACGCTAGCTAGCATTGCGAAAAAAAAAAAACGAATGAAAAAAAAAAAGTTCAGAGCGTCGTTTCTGGCGAAGGGAGACAAGGTAGTCAAGGGCTAGGGTATTAAGAGATTGCAGTTGCAGAATGTAGGCATGAACGTACCAGGCGTCTTCTACTCATCCTGTCTACACCAAAAAGCAGCCAAAGAGAGAGCTAAAGAGGTCAAAGATGATGTCGTTTGAAGGTGGTTAATAGCCAAAGGGATGGTGGGCTCATAAGAAGAAAAGGAACTAGCAGATTTGGAGATCTAGACGATGGTTGGTCACCAGCTACGCAAAAGTTAGAGAAGGAACCTTAGAAAAAGTTATGTGGATCCTGCCATGAATATAAGAGGTGAATGCGCCATGACGTGAGCTGTGGATAAATTGGAGGACGTAGAGATCGCCAGTAATTGCAGGTTTAATATTGGCGTGAAGACTTCTTTCTACGCTTGAAGGCAATGTGGAGGCTATGCTATTGATGGTTTGCAGTCAATCATGATTGTCATCTTGGGGTACTGATTGGCCCACAAAGGCAAAAACAAACTTCTAGGCTGATGCAGGCAAAGCAGATGATAGCAAGGGCTAGAACGTATCATGGATTAGGTAGCTAAAGAGGGATGGCCCAGTCACATGCAAAATATCGAAAGGTAGCAAGTGAGTCGCAATGTGATATACAATTCTACGTTGTAAGAACCTGCCTTTGTTGGCGGCTGTATCAGATGTATGCGTGATTTGTCTCCACAATACAAGCCTCAAAATATATAAATTGTCAGTGTCATTATCAACCCTCAATTTTTGGTAGAAAAAAAGCATTGGTAGCATAAGCAATGAACTTCTCTTTCCTAAGCCTCAGAAATGCTTGTCGATAAGATGTCGGGGAACGCGATCGTAGGTCTTGGATGGTGACATCATTGGGGTATGTAACCCTAGAGATGACCAATGATTAGATGGGATAAGCCATAGAGAGACTCGAATAAACAGGATTGACATAGACGTGCTCATTGACATTGATTTATCTAGACTCAACAAGATGATAAACAACCCACAAGTAGTTATTATTTACGGCTATTTTATTTTCCATCGATATCTATCTGTGGCAATGTGGTTATCCTGTAGAGTTCATCATCTGATCGCTGTCATGGTTGAACGCAACTAGCTACCCATTCACTGATACAAACGACTGATGTCATAGAACTTGCCGAGGACAGACATCAAGATACCACAGTTAGCATGTCGATAGTATATTCATGTTATCTGATAAAATCATTCTTTGATTATATTTTGTCAGTCAACCCACTCTCGTGATACTCCCTCAGTATTGGACGACTTCCCAACCAATTTGCCCTACGTAACTGTCATTATTTTAAGTTTGCTGTCACTACTACATATTTAAGGTTGAACATATTCAGTACATCTCAACATAGTATCAAATTATCCTACGGGCACCTAAACTCCGTAGCATTAGATTCCCCGTTCTGTAGCCCACATGACAAAGACCAACATGAAAGATGAGATGTATCTTCTTAGGAGTACTCGATATAATCCAGTCCTTAATAGAACGCTGCCCCACCTGTTACTGGGGATGTCTTATCCTTCCTGATCTCAACTATGACATGTTTCTGCCATCTCGAAAGGCTTCACTTCACACCTGCAGATGCCTCGCCTATTTCTGTGAACAAGCTGATGTCTCCTCTATAAACGGCGGAACAGCCACCAACATCATTCTGTAAAACGCCACATAGTTGTTAAATCCTCCTTTTAATATCAGACTTCTTCAATGAACTCCCTATTAGTCTGATACCCATCCATTGCCTCATAACCCCTCTGTGTAACATCTTGGCTCTTCAAACCATCAAACCCTATTTAGTGATTATCTTTTAACCCTCATAACTCACACTGTCCAGTCTACCAATCATGACCGCTACCGCACCCCCTTTGCATATACGAGCAAGCTTAGTATGCTCTATCATCCTAGCCAAGTAAGCTCACATATTCCCTCTTATATGAACAACAAGCCTAGACGATTTGTTGTTTTTATTGCCATATTTGGAGAGAAGTTTTGGGTGAAGGAATGAAGGCAGGGCGAGGAGGGGAATGTCGAAAAAAGATGATGATTTTGTTTGGAGATGATCGGTAATCTTGTGTATTTATGTGGATTTTGTTGGCGGCTATTTTGGAGGGTCTGGGTAGGTTGGTGGTGAATATCGGGACGGACGGTATGGAGGGGTCGAGATTGTGGCTCGAGGACGGATGCATATATGTATATGGCGGGCTATGGAGTGGATGATCGACTACCGAGGGCCTCTATCGCAACTTAAAGGTAACGTATCGGTTGATATTCTGAGACTTTAAATGGCCAATTGTCACCAACGCCAAGCCCAATATTGGTTATTCACAATTAATCTAGACCATCTATGGCGGTATCACTATACTCAGCACCTACTGCATGCACATATTCTATTCTGCTACTCTCCCGGCACCACACAACCGGGCGTCCAGCATGATTATGGACCTGATGATTAGGCCATTGATATCACTGCCATTTTCTGTCGTTTGCCCCTGTTTTTTTTTTGACAGACAAGCGATAGCTTGGCTTGGCATGTTCGTATGCTATTGTCACATTGATGCTTACGGTGCAGCACGCATTGGATAGTTATTGGCAGCAAAGAGTGCTGAGTTAAAGCAATAAGATGAATATGGGGAAACCCGAGCCGTGTGTTGAGGAAAGAAGGGAGATAAAGCTAGGTTTGCAATGGGAGCTTAGTGATATGGATGGAGATTCTGAATATCAGGTTTCCGTCCTGATGGTGCTTTTGGACTGGAAAATTTTAGATGTAGATGAATGTGACTATTTGCCAAATACAACCTCTTGGTTGACGGTGATCATTATGATTATCTGTTTCAACGATCGAGATGGCTTTCTGGAGATTATACACACCCCGTATAACTGGAGAGCCTGTCAATAATATATTATGCTTGAACGTAAATCCTTTAATGGACAACCCCATAAACGACTGATGCGTTTCTTGCGCTGTAATGACGATGTTCCACCAAACAATGGCACTACAGAGGTGTATCCGTCCGCTCAGGCCCCTATATGATCCAGCGCCAACGGTATTTGAGCCAAAGGCTATAACCCATGGAAAATAGAGTGCCGATATTGATGGCCAAGGAAGAACACGGCCACAGGTGCAAACTCTGCACCATGCGGCCCGTCTTTTCATAATAACGCTGCTATGGAGGTTGTTGTCCTCGTATTGCCGATGGCTCATGTAGGTTGGTGGCTAGAAACTCACGCTAACGATTGGAACTTCGGCGCGTGGAAATCAACACGGACCACATCTGCGGCTTCAGCAGTGTTGATCTCTTTTCTCGATAGTTTGGTGACTGGGCTTCTATCGCCATTTTTTTCGGCCATTTTTTCTTCTGGAAATCCATGTATAGGCGAGGTCAAACCATGGTGGCCAGCATCGCTAAGATAGGCCATTCAGCTTTCATTGTTTCTCAAGGATTCACGAGGATCGAGAGCAGAGCACAATGGAATCGCTTGAATATTGAGAAGCGGTGGTGAGTAATGTGGTAGAGTGAGATCGAGGTCAGCTTAGGATATGGGTTGCATTGGCGGAGGGTCTGGGTGTGTTTGTTACATTCTGGCCGTGCTCGTGGATGCCACGATCTTTTGTTGTGTCTGTGGCCAAAGAAGAACTACAACTAAGCGAACCATTAATGTCACTTCCGTGACGTCTGTTATTGCAATGGGATCATATACGGCGTCATACTTGGGTTGATGATACCTAGACTCAGTGAAGAACCCTAGACTTGAAATATCATGTCTCATCCAATCAAGAAAATCTTGCTACACAACGGGTAATGTAGTGCCTAGACTGTCAGCATAGCCACTAGATTTGGCACTACAAACACACCAGGGCTTAATTTCCCAGCGACAAACAATGGCAGATTCTTTGTTGCATGCACATCAACTCTATCAGTCATTAAGTTACGTAGGGCATAATCTAAATGTGTCTACAGGCCGTTAGTGATCGACCTGGCGCCATCTGATCTACCTGGCTGTTAAGGCTTTCCACTAAAACAATCTTCACACATAGTGACCTAGATAGTATTAAAATAAAAGTTTGTGGGTTTTCATATCGCTAGTAACTAGTACTCGCTTCGTATTACCTAATTCTGACACGGGGATAAGCGCGTGTATTGCGTTGGACAAAGCAACTCTTGTTTGGCTGTGATTCCATACAAAGTTAGCTACCTTCACATTTCGTCTGCTCGCACAACCCGACGCTTATCTTAATAAAGACCATGAGATCATCTTATAGCCTAGTATCCCAGCTATCGCCTTGCTTCTCCCTGTCTCTCGCTATCATGGCCAAGCCGGATACCCAGAACTCTCCGCTGAGCCTCAGATATGTGGCCTGGCTTCCTCTCAGTTGGATAGGCCCTGAGACGATAGTGGCATGGCCTATTCACTATCACGATAGTCTCCTTCTTACGTATGGTTGAAATCTCAAAAAAAAAAAATATTGGCTTATCACATTGTCTGCGTTGGCTAGTGTCGAAGCCTTCTATTGGGCTGATGTCGGTCCATATATCCATCCCAGTCTATTCAGGGTCTCGGAAGCTCAGCTAGCCTGTTTGCTACACGGGCGGTGTGACGACAAAGGCCTTGGACGCAGAATTGGCAGATACAATATACTCGGAATAGTACTCAGCCCAGCACTGATTTATCCCTGTAGGAATTCTCAGTCTCCCTTCAGCCACTGTCGTTGCACTAGCCAAGGCTAGATATAAAGAAGCTGAGAGTTAGGATATCCTTGTGGTTTTTAGTGAGGCTAGTAATAGATGAGATCAAGGAGGAATAGGGTGGAAATAGACTGAGACGACAGGAAGAACTAGGGAGTTCTATGAGGTGGGGAGTTTGAAGCTAAAAGACTGGTAGCAGGAGGCCAAAGGGTCTTATGAAAAAGAGACTAGAAAGAAAGAAGGGTTTTCTTGTTTTTCTATTTCTTTCTTTGGGGGTTTTTGTATACTGTGGGAGGGAATGGTCTTGTAGTTCGTCATCGGCATGTGTTAATAAGCTTAAGTTGGGGCTCCGAAAATACGAAGAAAAACAATACGAAAATTATGAGACCTACTGCTTGGCGTTGACTAACATTCCAATTGAAATCAAGGGATGAGAGTGAGAGCATCTGAGGGTAGCCATGTGCTCTATTAATGATACTGATCTGCTGAATCAGCCTGTCAAGACGTTCCGAGGCCATGGCCCACGAAACGATCCACTGCAACAGTGCACCAGTCAGCCATGATCAGAAGTAGTGACATATAATTGGTCACTACTAACAGGCTGTCTTCGTCTCAACCTGCTTTTTTGGTAGCACGTATAGATGCATGTGTAGGCAGTGACAATTACATAAACCCTACAGAACATATACATGAATATCTTAGGTAAGTGCTCATATGAGATACCTATATTTTCATGCTCTACAGACATTGCCCAACCGCCAACCCCTTCCGGCTATGCCGGTCTAGGTCATTGGATGGCCCACCGTTGCTGAACGACACTTTTCGGATTTGCTTCAACCATGTATCTGCGGCTCAACATTAGCGACGTCGATCACTTCCTTGATGGAATTGGAGGGGTGTATGGCCTTAATAGTTGAACCCGATACCAATAATCGTCTATGTGACAGTCCCACTTATAATGCCGTTGATGGTAACGGCTCTGCAGGCTTTGAGGTGATTGCGTGATAGAGATACGGCGAGGCAAGACAACAGCAATGATACGAATGTACTTGTAAGCGAGTTGTTTTGTGGCGTTTGTTCACGCACACAATATGGTATGAAAAAGGTAAACGATATCATTCAAAGTCTCCAATAATACTTATATTAGGAGATAGCTGCAAACTCTAGCATCGAACGTACTTTGAATCCGTGTGTTTATGGTGTGGTCGCTTAGAGCTTGGCAAAGTGCAAGCTCTTTTTGTGTAGGCCGCAGTAGCTCCCTTTATCGGTTGCAGAGGAAAAGACAATACACCAGAGATAGCCCGTCACAGAAGTATAGGCGGCTGCAGAAAACTATGGGCCAAAAATAAAAGAAAACCTAAAATTAGAAGATGCGCCACGGGGCGAACAAATAGTTCAGCTTGGGCTGCAATGACAGCTCAATAGAGTGATGGCCTAGAACATAGTGTCAGTCTGGGCACATGGCAATTGGGAGAGTCAACGGAGCGGATGCGTGACGATCAGAGCCTACAAAGTCTTTAATAAGGAGTATTGGAAAAATATTCAAAATCTAAAGACAATGGTGAGGCAGGCAGGAGATAGAATAAAACGCAGGATGGAGATTTGGAGACATTGGATCATCATTATAGATAGCAAATGCTGGAAGTCTTTCTATCTGACCTGGATAACCCAAGTATGTATACATTTTAACGCAGGTGTAGATTTCACCACAGGATATATCAGAATATTGAAGGGAGGAGATAACAGAGAGTACATCACACATCGGAGGCAGCATGGCCGCCAGATCAAGTCATTAAAGTCAGTGTGCATGAAACCGGTGTCAGGAATATATCTCTGGGGAGATTCCGGGGAACGAGATATCGGTTATGGTCGCAAAAAGAGATAACATGAGAGGAATATGGCGATATAACATTATGCATGGTGCCTTGAAATAGCCTCACTCGAGTTACAATTTTCTTAACCCTTGCATAGGTGAAGTTCTCCCTTACAGACTTCATTCTAAACCTATTGTTGTCTCTCGCAGCATGGCTGGAAAGTAACCGTTGTATTACCAGTAAATATTTTTTTTGGTAGGCCTTCAGCTTCTGCTAGCCATGAACAGTGGTTGTTGAATGACATCTCAAGGTCAAGCTCCATATTCTCCGCATCAACACAAATTGGTGGCATTTTTAAGCCTCGGAAGTTCTTTTGGGATATCAATTAACGAAACCCAACCCAAGAATGAGTCTCAAATTATACCATGACGAGTAAAAGAATATGGTTTTGGTGTTCCTTTTCAAGAAGTAAACGACTAATCGGTATGGCTTGTCTGGCCCTATAGCTGCAAACTTTGTTCTTTTAGCGAGGAATGGAAAATAAAAAGATGCTTCTGTAGAAACACTGAAGAACGCAGAATAGGGCCTAGGATCCTCTTCATAAAGCTGTTGTATATTTCCGAGGCGAGAAATCTACAGAAACCAGGGATAGTCTTGGGTGTGGGATTAATGAATTGCATTGTTATTGTAGCCGCTGGCTTTCACAATACCAGCGCACTAGCAGCCGCCTTAGGTGTTCATGAAGCCCTGACTAAACTAAACAAAGATAATCATACCAAAAGGAGAGAGAGAGAGAGAATGAGAGAGAAAAAGTCAGCAGCCACAAGCAACATTCAGGAACACTTATCAAGTTTTATGTCTTATCTCTCTTCTGACTTGACTGCGCACTGCTCCGCACTAGCATCCGCTATAGAAACCGGGCACCATGATCGGTACACAATAATCAAAATAGCCCGGTCTCCGTTTTCTCTTTTCCTGGACTTTGCGACTGCAGAGAGGAAATATCGGCCTGTTGGGCGCTGTATTTTTCCGCGTTTTATAACCAAGAAGAGGCTGAAGATTCTAGTGGGGGCTGGCTGTGGAAAATAAAAATACTGGTTACGGAGAAAGTGTTTATAGAATGGGGTTGCTTGGTATTAGGAGGAACGCAGTCATGGGCGCGTTAGTGTGATGGTATTGGTGAAGCCGTGACGCGAGACTCGTGAGTGCGTCCTTGGGTAGAGTGAATCAAGATATTGAAGTATATCCCATGCCGTCAGCATACGGAAGTTATAGGGTTACTGTATTTATTAACAGAACCCTGCCATTTCCAACAATGGCGTACGCTCTTTCCTTGGAATGTTATGTTCCGAAAATTCTATCAACATAGTAATTCCGAATATCTTCCGTACAACGTTCATCTCTTCAACCTCGATACATTTCACAGCACAATATTATCGAAGCTATCGCTACGCTTTTTTACCCTATTTGCCGCCTTCTTTTGGGTTTACCACTTGTTACCAACTTGACTATAAAAAAATCAAATATCCACATTCACATTTCTCTATTCCCCTCCTTCTATTCACACACCCATTTTTGTCTCATTTTTCTTTTTATAAGCACCCCATAATCCTAGAACAAAATTGAATCTAAGAATGAAGACACAAACTACCCTGGCCCTCTTGTTGTTCAAGGGCTAGGACTGGCGATCCACACAATTGCTCAGTCCCCATCATCATTGCTTTTTACTCCTAGCACCAAGATTGGCCTAATCCCCTTCCGAAGAAAATAGCCAAACGTCCGTGTAAAGCGATTATGTCAGCCTTTCTATGCTGGACCTTTAGAGTCTTGCTAGCATCAAGGACGCCACTGAACGTTGACCTGCAGCAAGCGACACACCTGAAAACGGGCTAAATCAAGCCATCGCCAGGCCCTACCTGGTATGGTACATACTGTGGACTATCCTCGTCTGGGTGTTATGGGTTGAAGGACGATTACACTACTAGAAGAAGAAGACACTAGGAAGACGAACCATTCGTTCGAATTGGGTGTCAAGTACCGATATCCCTTTGCCTTTTCCACTGTCTATTGCCCTCTCTCTTTGCACACCGTTTCCTCTCGCTCACCCCCACACCCCCCTCGTCCCCCGCTCCTCTTGGTCTGGCGTAGTATTCCTGGAGGAGACAATGCTACTGTAGTTGGGCAAGCTATTGAGAGTAGAGACGTAGTTGTATTATCAGCCCTCAAGCACACATTTGACATGGGTCATGGAAGAAGCAGAGAAATAAACATCCTAGATACGATATCGTTGTCTCTCGCTCTATGTGGGCTCGTCCCGCTGGACTTATAAGATGCTGGGTGTTCCCCCTCTATCATAGATGACTGAAGATATCATGAGTTTGTTTTTAGTCTGTGTGTTTCTTAAGTCGAGATTTTGACTAACACAGAGATCTCTAGGAGCATAACAGCTTCCAAATCTTGGTTACAGCTGTGTAAGCTTGGTTTCTAGCGAACTGTGTTCTTATCCTTCGTTTTGTTGTGTTATTTGTGACCTCGTGCGTTACTTTGAGTTACTCATATCTTCAGCTCGAGTTCCATTGATTTGAGTGATCAACGACTTGCTTGTCTTAGGATAGTGCGGCTATCTATCCAACGATACCCAGCATACTTCATATTCGTTTCCTTTCATTCCTATAATATAATCTAGTAATCTTTGCTGTCCCATCTGCCCACCATGCAGGCCCTCAAGAGCTACGTCTCTCCTGAGAAGAAGAGCAAGAATAAGAAGGACAAAGCCTCCCCGGCCCCCATTCCCGTCGACACACCCGCCGAAGCCCCACTTACCGCATCTACTGCTGCTCCTGAGTTCATTGCCTCTCCCTCTTCTCCACCGGCCGCCCATGGTCCTCCCTCAGCCCGCTACCCTTCGATGCCGCCTAGCGGCATTGCCACTCCCCACAGTGGGACCGCCACGCCCTATGGCAACAACAGACAAACTATGTCCCGTATGAGTTCCATGTCGCTATCGATGATGGACGTTAAGGCGGATATTACGGTTACTCATTTATACCAGAACCAACTGCGGATGATGTACACGAGTGATACCGATGCTCATTGTGGGGAGGGTGTTGTGCTCAAGAAGGCTCGTGGCCAGTATGTGTGCCAACCGCCCTCTCTGGCAAATGTCAACGGCGGCTTCTATGAGCAGATTATGATGATGAACGTTGCTGTAAGTTTTAGCATTTCGATATATGAATTGGATGACATGAATGCTATACTAACCACTCAATAGTGCGGTATGACCGTTAACACTCGCTGGGTTCATACATTGATCAGCGTCATCAAGTCTCGCTATCAAGTCGTTGACTCAATCCCACTGCGTGACAACATGCAGCTTCAGGTTATTCCCACACTACAGAGCCTACCATATGCACAGAAGCATCACTTTGCCGCCTTTGTTTTGGAGCCTGCTATGCTCGTTGTATGGGATGATGAGCCTGACAACATCATGGCTCGTATCCGCCAGATCGAGCATGATATTATGGCCTTGATCTGGAAGGATGCCGGGGACGAGGAAGAGACTACTGCTGCTGGTGGCTCTACCGAGGTTGAAAAAGAGGGTGATATTGAGGCTGGCTTCAGTGAGAAGCGTTCCATTCCTTTGACTCGTGCCATTATCGTATCTCTGGCTCTGTGCTTAGCTCTTGTCTGCATGGCTCTTGGTTGGAGACACTTGGCACTGGAGATCCAGCTCGACCATAACTTCACCCGTCTGGCCTTGATAGCCGCCTGTCCTCCCCAGCTCTTTATTTCCATGTTTTTCTTCCTTGCCATTGTTGGTAATATTTTCCAGATTTTTGGTCCGGTCAGTTCGGTCAAAGAGAACTCCAAGTTTTATTCTGGTCGTGCGCCCCAGCGTCTTAGCCGCTTCACGTCGAGCCTCCCCCATGTGACCATTCAGATGCCTGTCTACAAAGAGGGTCTCGCCGCCGTCATTAAGCCTACTATTCTGTCTATAAAGGCTGCTATCTCCTCGTATGAAATGCAGGGTGGTACGGCCAACATCTTCATCAATGATGATGGTATGCAGTTGATTAGTGGTGAACAAGCGCGGGCTCGCCAGGAGTTTTATGAAGAACACAATATTGGTTGGGTCGCTCGTCCCAAGCATAACCCCAAGCCGGAAGAGGGCGAGAAGATGTTTATTCGCAAGGGAAAGTTCAAGAAGGCTTCGAACATGAACTACGCATTGTCAACTTCGAATGCGGTTGAGACTAAGCTTTTGAATGTTCAGCGTGGCGAAAAGTGGACACAGAAGGATGAGGATGCGGCTTACATTCGTGCTCTGGAGGAGGTTATCACTGAGTCTAACGGAGAGACATGGGCTGCTGGCGATATCCGTATGGGCGATTACATTCTGATTATCGATTCGGATACTCGTGTGCCAAAGGACTGTCTTTTGGACTCTGTGTCGGAGATGGAACAATCGCCCCAGGTTGCCATCATTCAGCACTCTTCAGGTGTTATGGTCGTTTCCGATTCCTTCTTTGAGTACGCTGTCACTTGGTTCACAAACATGATTTACACGGCCATCACAACATCCGTCTCTGGAGGTGATATCTGCCCCTTTGTCGGCCACAATGCTTTCCTTCGCTGGTCTGCTATCCAGGATGCCTGTGCCTATATTGACGAGGATGATGGCCGTGAGAAGTACTGGTCTGAGTCTCACGTCTCTGAGGATTTCGATATTGCCATTCGTCTCCAGTCTGCCGGCTACATTCTGCGCTTCGCGTCTTACTCTAATAACGAGTTCCAGGAGGGTGTTTCGCTGACTGTGTACGATGAGCTTGCCCGTTGGGAGAAATATGCCTATGGTTGTAACGAGTTGTTGTTCCACCCTCTGCATCAGTGGTGGTACAAGGGACCCTTTGCCCCCATGTTCATTCGGTTCTTGTTCTCCAAGGTGTACTTTTACCAAAAGGTTGGTATTATGGCGTACATTGGTACATACTATGCCATCGGTGCTGCTTGGGCCTTGTCTCTCATGAACTACCTCATTACTGGTTGGTTCTTTGGCCATCTGGACAAGTTCTACGTTGATTCGTTCGCCATCTACCTGTCTATCATTGTTGTGTTCCCAGCACTCGGAAACGTCGCCCTGGCCGTCCTCCGGTATCGTATTGGAGAGAAGGGTCTGCTGCCGTCGCTCTGGGAAAACCTTAAGTGGATGCCCATCTTCACCATTTTCCTTGGTGGTATTTCTTTGCACGTGTGCAAGGCGCTTCTCTGCCACTTCTTCCACATTGACATCCAGTGGGGTGCCACGAGTAAGGAAGTTGAAAATGTGAACTTTTTGCAAGAGGTGCCGAGAATCCTGAAGCACTTCTTCTGGACATTCTTGTTCTGCGCGGCGACCACGGCGTTGATTATCTGTGGATTTTATGTGTTCCCTCACTTCTGGCAGATTCGGACGTTTGCCAGTATTTACCCGTTGTGCACGATTATCGTATCGCACTTCTGCTTGCCAGTTTTGTTGAACCCGGCTTTGATGAAGTTTACTTTCTAAGCGGATGCTAATGAAGAGATGGGGTGAGGATTGGGAATCAGATATCAAATTGAGGTGTATTTGGAAAACTGCTGTTGTAGTTTCCGGGTTCCGGGTGTCCGGGACCAGAGACTATGTGGTTTGTTGTAATATGGCTATCTTTGGTACTTTTGGCTAGTTATTTTTTTTTTGCTTTCCTGTCAATATGTTTAATTTTTGTTTTGGGTTTTTGTGGGAACATGGGAGTAGGAAAAGGAATCTTTTATGATACGATAGAGCTTCAACATGATTTTATTTTGTACGAATATTTTTCTTTTCGGATAGCGCCGTTCCTTATTACATTGGGCCCATTCAAGCCACGCAGACAATTCTTCACGATAGTTAATCCACATGGCGTCTTTAGTTTTGCCCAAAGAAGCGCTAATAACGCCTCTTTTTGGTGTCCTCTTCTCTGTTCCCTCCATTGTCCTTTTTTTTTTTGACTTGCCCTGAATCCTGGCGGCTCAGTTGATTCCATCGGGTCAGTTGGCTTCGTTTGGAGAAGATCACACGCTCGTGTTGAATTTGTATTGAAAGAATTTATTCCGGGTTGGGCCAGAATTATACTCGGAGGGCTCATGTGGGGATCAGAATATGATTCGGAGGACAGTAACGGGGGGCGGAAGAGGCCGAGATTGGGGTAGAGTGGGATGGTGTGATTAGAGATTTAAAAATTAATGTTGGATTTAGCGTACTATTTTGGTGGATTTTATTGAGTGGTCTCATGCTACTTAGAGAAATGGGGAACTTTTCACCCAACCTCAATCAATACAAAATGGATTCCTTCATGAACGGAAAAGCTCATGAGAATCTTGTATTTTCCACACCCCACCCAGGGGAATCTCACGGCAGCCCCGATACGTCCGCTCTCCTTGACGTCCTCCGTTACCTCACCGAGGAAAAGCCTCTCTCCTCTGGGCCCTCCAGCTACATTCCCAACAATCTCACCATCGACACAGATCCGCGACTCCGGCCATTTAGCTCCATCTTTCACCCCCCAGTTCCTAAGGTCCAGCCAGTATTTCACTTAGTGGATAAGAAGATTGGTGATCGGGATGCATATCTCATAAAAGAGGTAGAGATAGAGGAGCTTGGTCGGGATATGCCGGAGAGCATTGAACTGGCATTGGAATTGATGTTATTTCATGAACAAATTCGCAGGTCGATGTTTGAATCTATGTGGTCTAGTTTTCCCAAGATGGGAAACTTTCTTCCTGGGTTACTTGAGATGATCCGTCGGGCTATAAAGGGGGACCCGGCCTGCGTCAAACATGTTGCGTATGTCTGGAACATTACTAAGAAACTCGGGTCATCACTGGGTGGTCTGCTATCTTTCCGCCGCGCTATGAAGGTTGGTGATGGCCTAGGGACTGTGGAGGTTGATGCGGTGATGAATGATGGGATGACGTGGGTTTCTGTCATCACGGTGAATCCTGGGTCGTTTGAGAAACAAAGTGCTTTGTATTGGGCTCGGGTTGACTGTGGTGAGGAAGATGTTGAGGCTATCCCGAAGCCCAATTTTATGACAAAGGTTGAAAAGTTGCATCAGGCATCGTTACAGGAAGAAGTCTTATATCGCAATAAGGCACCAGAAGTCAAGGTTTACTTTCCATTTGTCTATGACAATGGATACAATGAGGGTTCGGCAACTAGTAGGATGCTTGAACACTTTGAGTCACTAAAGCCTTCGATGCAAAAGCTAGAGATCATCACAACTAAAGATACTCAACCATTCATAGGCAAAGTTCCCTACTATATAGACAGAATGGCTGCTGCACTACTGGCGCGGCGATCGTTTTTTGCCCCAAAGACGATTGTCATAGATTCGTCAATGATTATGGCATTATGCTCGGATGTCACACATATGGCGGTTCTCAATATCAACAAGCTGAAAGGGTTCATGCTTGAACAGGCGATTGCTGAGTTGGAGACTCCAGTAAATACTGCAGAGATGCTGTTTAATGTATTGGATGGAAAGGACGTCGTCGTAACCCGGGATGTCTGGGAGCAATCCAAGACACTTATTATGCAGATGGGATCTGGGTGGGAGAAGTCCAGGTTTGCTCAGTTAGCGAGAGGTTACGCCGATCAATTAAAAGGTAACAACGAAGTCAGTTGGTCACCTGAGCACCCTGCGGGCCCCAACTTCTCATTCAAGATAATCGATGTGGATCTTGCGGCGGTGCACAATTTGGTGTTGCATCAATATTGCAAGATGAATGAAGGGGACATGTGGGCATCAACGATTGTAGGGGCGATGATGATGATTAGTGAATCGGGTGTTGATGTCGGGGTTGTTAGCTGTAAAGCGGGAATGAAGGGAAAGTCGGAAGCGATTTTGAAGGATATGGCACGAAAGGCGAAGCCGATGGGAGGGAAATGGGTGGAGGTTTTTACGTTTCCGGTGGCGAGGAGTCTGGCAGGGGATGGGAAATGAGGTATAGACGATTGAGATTTTGAATTAGAGCTTTCATGGGAGGAAGATTTTGTTCATCGGTGAATTAATTGGGAGTCCGGGAGATCACATTGAATGTGGTAATGACATGATGTTACATACCGTCCCATTTATTCCCGGGCCGGCCCCACAGCGCCGGGATTTGCAGGCCTAGGCCAATTTTATTGCAACCATTTAACGACAAATAACATTTTAAACTCTTTAAAATCTCACATTCTGAAAATCCCAGTGTTTGTGTAATATATTCAACAGTTCCCAAATGGACTTGACGTAGATCTCTGAGCTGGTGTAAACCCTTAGATAACAGCATACTTGCTGTTATCGCTAGGGTTGGTCGCAAAATTTGTGATCCTGCTTCCACTTCCACTTTGGGGAATCTGGTTGCGCACAATGAAGTTGGGTACATAATTAGTTACAAATATCCAATACTACATACTAAATCTACAATTTAAAACACCAATCTCATCACCAAAGACTTATATCTCTTTAATCAACGTCGTATTCACTCAAATTTCAACTCTTGAGTCCTAATGACTGACTTCGCCGCCCAAACCAGCGCCTTTTTGGCCTGGTTTAACAACACCCCCGGAACCACTCTGCACCCGTCCGTTTCCCTCCAGGACCTCCGGTCTTCTAATGCTGGCCGTGGCCTCATTGCCACCTCGGAAATTCCTGCGGAGACTGTACTGTTCACTATCCCGCGTGCGGCCATTCTCTGTGTTGAATCCTCCGACCTTGCTAAGGAAGTCCCGGGGCTATTCCGGAAGAAGAGAGAAGATAATGGAGCGGAAGGTGAAGATGTGGATGTCGAGGACGAGGAGGACGAGGGTGGGAATCCGTGGGTGGAATTGATCTTTGTAATGATTTATGAGTATCTGAGGGGAGAGGAAGGACGGTGGGCCCGGTACTTTGATGTGTTGCCGGGGACTTTCGACACTCCGATGTTCTGGTCAGAGTCGGAACTGGCCGAGTTGCAAGAGAGTGCGCTGCGGAAGAGGATCGGGAAGGAGGAGGCGGAAAAGATGTTTAAAAATGTTATTGTGCCGGGGATTGCGGAGAATAAAGCCGTGTTTTACAAGGGGGGAAAGCAGGAGTTGACAGAGGCTCAGGTTATTGAGTTGGCGCATAGAATGGGAAGTTTGATCATGGCGTATGCTTTTGATTTGGAGGGAGAGGAGGACAACGAGGAGAATGACGAGGAGGATGGCTGGGTTGTGGATAGAGAGGATGAGCAGGCTCTGGGGATGGTGCCCATGGCGGATATGATGAATGCTGATGCTGAATTCAACGTAAGTCACTAGAGGTGAACTCGAGAGTTCTCTCGGAGAATATCCATCGATAACTAACACGTCTTCCATTACAGGCCCACGTCAACCACGGCGAAGACGCTCTGACCGTCACGTCCCTCCGTACCATTTCCCCTGGCGAGGAAATTCTTAATTACTACGGCCCCCACCCCAACTCTGAACTCCTCCGCAAGTACGGCTATGTAACCCCCCGGCACTCCCGCTACGACGTTGTCGAAATCCCCTACTCGCTCATCCGCTCCGCCGTGCAAAACCACCTCAAACTTTCCGACCAATTCATGCTCAAGGCGGACAATTTCCTCGAAGAGCCCATGGCCTCCGACGACTCCGTAGTCATTGAACGGAACTCTGGATTCCCAGGGGCTGATGGGCGCTTTACGGGCCCGGCGGATCTCGAGGGAGCAACGGGAGAAGTCGCGGAGGTTATTTCAGGGCTACTTAAGGCAATTAGGAAGGTTAGTGCGGCAGTTGTCCCAGACAAGAGGAAAAGGGAGGAGATTGGGGGAGAGGTTATGCGCAGGGTGGTGGAGGGGAGGTTGGATGGGTATGGGACGACAATGGAGGAGGATGAGAGGATCTTGGGAGGTCTTGGAGAGGCGGAGAAGAGGAAGATGATGGCGGTTGTTGTACGATTGGGTGAAAAGACATTGTTGAGGGAAGTTCTAGGGAGTTTAAAAGAGGAGGCTGGAGAAGGAGAAGAGCGGGCAGCCAAGAGAGTTAGGTGAGGAAAAGGAGTGCTAATCTTCATAGAGATTGGGTTTTGGGCTGGAGTTGGGGTCATTTTTCATCGTGTTATATTATGTTATAAATGCTTTATTTGTTATTTTTGAACAATTTCTTATGCCAAGCCCTCAATGATATTGACTCACAAGTTTGCAGTAGCATTATGTATGTCTACAGAATATATGTGTCGAGGATATGTACAACTACGATAGTTTGTTATGCTGATAGATGGGCCCGCGCCTATTGATGTTTTTTGATTGTTGTCGTCACTCCCCCCAAATTACAAACAGTCTCGAAACTTGGTCAGCCACTCCAAGAGATGCCGTAGTAAAGTTCAGATCCTTTTATTTCCTTGTACACCAGCATCAGCACTTAAATTGGGAAATAGGAAACAGCTACTAAAGAGCAAATATCCCGAGATATACACAGCAATAAACCAAAACAAATCTATCATTTGATGTCGACGTTAATTAAACAAACCCCATATCCATCTATCCCCACTTATCCCGTAGCTCCACTTTACACTGCATCTGGTAGTCGGACGGCGATATCGCCCGACTGCGTAATGTACCGAACCCACGGAAGCGAAGGATATTGTAACTACCACACCAGTTAGCATAGATCTTACAACCAGTCACGTTCATAACCAGCCTGCTTACCTTTGGCTCCGTAATCTTCAAGTACCGCACCTGAATTCCACTCGTCGTGAAGTACGGAATCTCGAACTTGACCTGAATCGGCCTCTTGGCCCCCTTAACACCCCCCACACCACCCATACTTCCACCAAACCCACCCGTCATACCACCGCCATGTTCGTCGTCACCCCTCACCGACGGCAACCCCAACTCCGCTCTCATAAGGAATTCCTTACTCCCGCCAAACTGCTTGATCTTCCATACAATTGCACTCTGCTCCGGCGCATAATGCACTGACCCAATATTTGTCCGGAACCTTGGCGAGTCCGCATCATCGGGCACCGGCACAATGATTTCTACATTGTTCGCTGTGCTCCGGCGCTTAAATTGTGCCTTGGCTTTAAGCATATACTCGATGCGAGAACCCGAGTGACTCTCGACAACACATTCGACCCAGATGAGCGGCTTCACCTGCGTATTCAACCGGTAACTCATGAGCTCGAATTCGCCATCGGGCGGGATAAACGAAATGGTACGGTCGTTTTCAAAGCGGGACAGACGCACACATTGGTGGAATTTGACGTCCTCCATCTCAATAGCCTTTCCGCGCGTTGTACGCCCCGTTGTTTCAAACATCACCTTGTCGTTGAGACCCAGGCGCAACTCGGGCATACCACTAAGATAGCACTTCATCTTAATGGCACCGAGAATCTCAGAGCGCAGAACGTCACCGCGGGCAGAGACGAGCAGGTTGAGGGATTCGACGACATCCAGGAAGACTTCATTTTTGCGGTAACGGATTCCCTCGGAGCGCCACGAGACGGCATTGGTAACGGCAATGGGGGGGCGTGCTTGCACTTCGAGTTTGTGCGACTCTTGCGTAATATACTCCTGAAGGATCTTGGTCTCGGTGGTTTGCGGGTAGCCAAAGTCCATCATCTCGTCGAGGAGTTCGTAGATGACGACGAAGTTGTCGCGGATCGATTCTTCTTCGAGTGCCTTGAAGTATTCAGTAAACACTTCTACTATCTTGTGGAGGAACAGCAGAATCTCAGCTGCATTAGTGTTTCGTTTCGTGAGCGCAAGGATATAGAGGTTGTTGTGGCGAATGTAGAGGTACTGTCTGTTGTGTTAGCTTGAATGCGCCGGGAAGCTCTGGTCGATAGGAATGGCCAAAGGGACTTGGGAGGGCTTACGTTAATACCCTCGTGCGAGAAGCACGGAGGGACGGCCGATGATTCTTCTTCGGCTTCACTGAGCAGAATTGGGAATTTTTCAACTGCAGACATTGGAATGTCTCCTCTATAGTTGCGGGCCAAAAGGGTCTGTCAAGAACGCACACAGCATGCATGCTATCGTCAGTATGGTGGCATTGAGGGCTGGCGGCTTTCTAGTGTCCGTACCTTGCCCTTGAGGTCAAGGAAGAAGATGGCCGACGCCATTGTGAAGATATAGGTGGGGAATCGGAGTTGATTATATGGGAATCCGGGATCGATCTATGGGCGGGTTTCTGCCGACTTGGCGATAGCTATGATGCGGGATGGAGGGGTACACTTGTTGGATGTCTGTATATAGCAATCTTCCTGGCTCCCAAGATTGTCAATAACTCGATCCGATTAAGACTCGCTTCAGAATAAACAAAATTCGAGACAATGCGCTTAATCTAGAAAACAAAATCACCAGTTGCGCTCGTCGTTAATATCGTAGTCGTAGACGTCGTTGCTGTGTAATTTGTGGCGATGGTGTCCGATCAATGTTACTAGCAGCAACCTCAATAGTTGGTCTTCGTCGTTTACTTGGGTTCCTGAGACACTTTTGGCTCAATTGGTGCTAGGGAAGGCTGACGCTTGGCAATCCTAGGTTCTAAAGTGTCACTATAAAATATCAAAGCTCAGTAAGCTCAATTACTGATAGATGGCCACTGTCAATGGGGATCCAGTAGTTTATCTGTAGGTCAAGCTAGAGCTTATGTTCCTTCGGATCATTCATTGAGAAGGGTCCAGGGGATCAAGGGGTTACGCCTCACATATAGTTAAAAGCGCCACATTAACCCGAATAGACAGCCCCGCTTAGACTGTGGCGGTAGTCTCATTCTATATTTCCACCCCGCTTTACTACTACCACGTGACCATGCGTTTTTTAGTGGAGTCTGAGAAAATCTTCTATATAAAGCTCGACAGCCGTTCACGAAATGTTTCTTTTTTCTTCCCTTTCTTCTTTAGTACCATCGCGTCTTTCAGACAGTGCATCTTTTCATATTCTCACGCCGAGGCCCGCACATTCTGTGCGGAGTTTCATAGTGTTGCCGTTGATCCAGAAGCGATATTTGACGCGTAGACCGACAGCTTTTGCTTGCTGTCCCATAAGAACTGCCTATGTATGCCCGGACTTGTTGCATCTTGCAACTAGTTACGGGAGTGTTGCCATGGCGGTGTCAGAGGGACCGTACAAACTATCACGTAAATGATATTTTATTTTCTGGGGGTTTAAAACATAACATGTGATTTTTGCTTGTTTGACACCAGTTAATGTTTTGATATTCTGTCATTGGTAGCTCAGCTATTACCATCGGGATAGCTATTGCTCTACCGTCCGTTTATTCGACTGACTTGGCTGAGTGACGCAGTATATTTCACATCACATTGTACAACGTGCCACACAAGATCGTGATGCTGGTTTTGTATATATCTGTTTGTCATTAGTTATGAAGTCGATTTTGTTCTGTGGAGTCAGATCATAGATCCCGCGAGGTCTGGTCGGGCCCGGGTATAGACAAGTGCCGGCCGTATGCAGATGAGGACCGGCTGCGTTTGTGCGAAGCCGTGACGGGAGACAAGGGACCCAGCTGCATGGTGACGGACTGAGAGGACGGAGGAGCGTGGGGTAGAAGACGGTGGGCCGATTTAGCATAGATCTAGTCGCTTGGAAAGAGGCTCTCCTCCATGCATAGCGGGATGTACTCTTGACATGGAAATACGGCGTTTGCGTACTAGATGATATATATATACAAGTAAGATGTGGGGCGACCGGCCCGAACTCCCAATTCTTTAGGGGATCTTGTTGTTTGGTTCCGTCGAAGGATGTGGTACTTGTTGCTAGAAATGTAGTTCACTTTAATGTGGTTAAATGGTTAAGGATCTATCTCCTAATTTAGCCAGATACATGAACTTGTGTTTGTCGAGGTCACCGCATTTATTGACAATTATCACAAGCTAAAACAACTACACGCTGATTACAGTACTTCTCAGCTTAATGAAAGTCGCAAATCACTAGAAAACATACACATACACATTATAATATACGCCAACCATCTCATAATCTGCTGCTTACAAACGTAGCCCAATCACCCATGACACCATCAGCTCCAAATCGACGTCAATGGAATATTCACATGTCGAAAGGCACATGCAAAACTGTGATTTGATGCTCGGGTTACTACTACCGGTACCCCTCCATTTCTCCCTAGTCTTGCCTATTTAGCGGCGAAGAATAGATGGAGCCGGGCCTGGTTCTCAGGTGCCTCTATTTTTTGTTGAATTTTCGGGGTTTCGTGGTGGCGATGTGGTGATCATGTTTCCGACGGTTCGTTTATCGATTCTTGGTTATTTGCTATTTTTTGAGGGTAGTGTGATGGGGTTTGGCGATGGTCGCACATTAGAATTGGAGATGGTGATGTCAAGTTATCTTATTGATATGCTCTTAGGATTCCAAATGTGCATATTTCCTTACATGCGAACAAATATTACAGCTGACTGATAAGCTTGAAGGTACCATTTACTTGTGTTTCTCATATAAACAATACATCATTCCCAAACACTCAGTCCCTCCCCTCCACAATTTAACCCCCAGAGTTACTTCCTTCTAACTGAATGTCAAAGTGCCTACCCTTTCCGATACTTCTACTTCCAGATACGCAGACGCCAACAGAAATGCATGTGATTCGATCTCCGCAGCCCCTTCCTTGTTTTAACACGTGCAAATGAGGTGGCAGTTTCCCAACACTTTTTTTTTTTACCTTGCGACATCGTAGACAGGGAAGCCACTTGATCTAAAGGAAGAAGGAAGGCCGGTGACGATATACGGATATGATTGGGCTCCGAATGGCGGTTTTTAAAGTTTATATTTTGATGCTGACGATATCTTGATGTTGCTGAAGTAATTTCAGTATCAATATTTTCACATATGTCTCTTGATGATTTATCAATCAGTTGCAGCTGCCCTTTAGAAATTCGGCCTATGTCGCGTGCTGAGCCAGCTATTTGAAACGTCGGATAATAGTTTTTCCTTATATATATCTTTGCACTTCATTTACTTCTTAGGCCTTTGTGACAATAGTTTCCAAAGGGGCAAGATTGGGTTGCATTACCAATCGTTGAGAGCGAGTATTGTGTCCGCGAGCATTTCCGATAGCTCAAGTCGTTGATATAAATAACTCTCGACCGGATATTGTTATCCTGCCAAGGACCCGTAGTTGATTGGCCAACCCATCTACATTTGCATCTGGGATGATATTCATTAGATCATTTCAATACATTAATCAAAGTTTGAGACTAATCCCTCAACCTCAACTATCACTGGAATCAGGTGGAGTCTATATCAAAATCGCACCTTCCCGGTCATTACTTAGGCTTCTCAACCTGCGGGAGTCCCTGCCCTCACATGAATTACATCCGCGGCAGTAACCACTCGGGCCCCTGTCTAAAAGCTTATTGCCTTTGAACCTCACTGAACTCTTCTACTTGAATTTAACTGCACCTCAAACCTGTTCCCGAGAAAGGTCCTGAGACTTCATTGATCTTCCTTTTATCTATTCTATATCTACCAAGCGATTTGAGGCGACGACGCCATCGCAGGTTTCTTCAACAATATTCGTCAATATTCTACTTCTATTTTATTAGAATTGTTTGCCCAGGCAAATTTGGATCATCGCGACTTTGATACGACTTCGATACGACTTTGGCTTCATTACCAAACGACTTACGAGAAAACCAATCTATAATCACTTTGGGCAGGTTTTATTCAGTTCAACAACCACAATAGGTAGCCCGGAAGACCTATCAACTAGATCCTCTAGTCCGACTTGTCTAAAAGCACTATACGCTTGCTCTTGACTTGCTAGCACCTTTCTTCTGTCATTTCGTCGGGCGCAAATTATTAAAGCTGGACTTCAGACTTATGTCCGACTTGATTCAATCGCAAGGCTGGCCCTTTCCTGAATTGAAACCGCAAATCATCACTTCGTCCAGTCAGAATCAAAGATAGTCCTTATTTATCACACACATTGCCACACTCGTCTTCTCAACTACTCCCCAAGCACTCACTCTGTCTACGACCGCAACAGCCACAATGGACTACAGCCAACCACCACTACCTCCCATACCCTCTGGCTCTCGCCCGGTATCCCGCGATTCCTTTTACGATGCTTCTGCCTTCCCTTCTGCCAATGTCGATACTCAACCTAAACCCCTCCTTCCTGGTTTCCGCGAATTTGCTCTCTCTACTTCCACTCACATCCCCCCACCTTTGACGTCTGACCCGTCATCTACTCGACTTCCCGCGCTCTCTCGAACACAGACTTTCGGATCTACGACAACATCTGGGTTGAGTCGCATGCCATCATTCCACGATGTGCTCAATGGCAATGGCAACTCTACGTCGTCTTCGGGACGTAGTGTGAGACAGACACCATTGGATTCGGATAATAATACATCGGTTATGGGAACACCCATGGCTACGGCATCAAGAACAAGCAGTTTTCATGATGAGGAAAGAATCAAGTTGGTGGCGCAGGCATTGGCTGATCTAAAAGCTGGTAGGTGATATAGGATCTGATACTTAGCCTGACACATAAATACTGACATGATCGCGATCATCAGCACCGAGTCCCCAGGTGGCATCGTCTGAGCCCGCTGGGCCCCGTCCACTAATGGATGTCATTACAAGTTCTCATCCGCTTATCGCTTCAACCGTCAGTCGAACAAACCAAGCATATAACAGCTCCAAGAACTTCTCGCCGCGCTTTAAAGGAACTGCCGAGTATATTGAGCGCAGCATCCAACCTCTAGCTAAGACTGTTCAGAGTGTCGGGCGCGCTACTGGTGTGGAAGGTGGAGTTCGGTGGATCTTGGGTGACCGCAGACAACCACCAGTGGCGGCGTCGCATGTTTCAGTGACCCCGAGCGACGGAACAGCTTCAGCTAAGAGACGCAAAGCGAATGACGGGGCAAGTGTGGCAGCAAGCGAGGATGGCGATTACTATGAGAGGCGCATGTCAATGGTGAGCAATGGAACAGCTTCTGGATTTGCATTTGAAGATGGGAAGCCACCGTCGTATGTTGCGTCACCACAACACCCAAGTCCCGATGTACCATACGCCCAGCCACATTCGCGCGAGCGCCCAAAGAACATGACGATGCGCTTTATTAGGTCGACTGCGGGACTAAGTACAGCATTAAATAATCAAAGCATGCATAGCATGAAGTACTGTCTTGCGATGATGAGACGAGCAAATAAGAACATTGAGGACCACGTTACATCATTAACGAACCTCATTCAAGAGTACGACCGTGCCGAAGCCCGCGAGCTTGAAGCAAAGAAGCAAAACGGCGAAGACGGCAGCGAGCGTAGAGATAGCATTGACGATGTCGACATGCAAACCATTCCGCCCATGCCAGACACAGCCATCCCAGCAACACCCACAGACCCATCTGCAACCCCGCGAACCCGTCGGGAAGTTTCCGAGCGTGTTCAGAGACTCAAATCCGAGGTTGCCTCTGTCCTCAATGATACCTGCCAAAAGATCTCAGTATATGCAGGCTCCGTCCTTCCGCCGTCCGCTCGTGACATCGTTAGGAAATCGCTTATGTCTCTGCCACGTCAGGCGATCGGTGCCCAACAACGGACAGCAGCAGCTGAACAAGCGGAGCGGGATCGCGGGGAGGTTCCCACACATCGGTCGAGAACACGGCGGAATGCGCAGACGGCAATTACAGTGGCGAGGGAGGGGTTGAAGATGATGCTGCAGATTAGCAGCGTATTGGATACAACTATTGGCAGTGCAGAGGAGTGGTGTGAGAGGTTTGGGGGCAGGGGGGGCGTTCACGGCGGGAGACAGGGAGTTACGGGGCCGGGAAGTTTGACAGGGAGTAGAGTGGGGAGTGTAGCGGGTAGTGTAAACGGGGATGTCATTATGGAAGATGGCGAAGAGATTAAGCCGCCGACTACGGCCGAAAAAAGGCCATTGGAGGCGTAAGGAGGGAGGTTCGACAGGTGTTGGGTGTTCTTTATGAAGATATGCGAGAGGTTTCTTTTGTCTTGTTTTTGGTTTGATTGGTGCTTACTCATATGTATGGCGTTTTTCTTGTTTGGATTATATTGGGTAAAGATGGATATTTGGTGTTTGATTTATTGGTGAACGTCCTTCGGTGTATATTTTTTTTTTGATATGAATACTAAGAACTCATTCATTCTCATGTGACTCTTCCCATCTCCTTTTACCTGCGATATATATTGATAATCAACCTTGAATCAAGCCCAAACTCCTAAACTCCTGCTAAAACCAGATATCTTGTGAATATTACGTGATATCACTGCAGCTTCACGTGACAGCTTAATTATCCTCTTTTCCTTTGCCTTTGTCCTTCAAACTTAACAACTCGACAAAGCTCGTCAAGTCCTCTTCTTCCCGGCGTTCCTTTTCCTCGCGCTCGACCCGCTCACCCTGTGTTTCCTCCGTCATTAAGTCAACGGTTCCAGAACCAGTGGCGGCGGAATCAGCAGCGGACCCACCTGCGGCATCCCTGGGGCGCTCGGGGGTCAGGATGGCTTGTGAAGAATCTAGCCAGCCAGGTGCGATCCTGCGGCGTTCTTGGAGTTCGGCGGCGGCAATGCGGGATTGGATGGCGGCAAGTTCGGAGGTAGCGGAAGCTTGGAGGGCGGTGATATGGTCATGGAGAGCACGGGTTGTGGCGAGAAGGGTGGAGGGATGGGTGGCAGCAGCGGGGTTGGTGGGGGAGGTTACGTAGGCGATGGTGGGGGGATGAGGGGTGGGAGTAGTTGATTGGTCGGTGGGAGACATGGTGGAGGGAAGGAAGGAAGAGGCAGGAAGAGTGGTTGGGGGGTCTTTGAGGGTTGGTGGGAGGCGGGGTGGTTTAGGGAGGGATATAAAAGGAGAGACGGTGAGGGGGACTTGTGGGAGGAGAGTGTTGAAATCTGGGGAGGTTAGTGGGGCTGGATAGGTTGGTGGTGGAGAGAGATGCTTACGGTTGTCGAAATGGGCCATTGCAATGGCGGGAGGCGTTAGGATGTGCAAGATTGAAGAACTGAGCCGTTGAACGGGTTGAAACGTTTTGGTTTATTTAAAGGGCTGCATATCAGGTAACATCCGCCTCATCGAGGCAATACACCGGCGAGCTGCCCTGCCCAATGACGTCGATACCACGTGGCTACAAGACAGCTCATATTTGATAACACATAACTATTTAGTGGAGTCTTGTGTAGCTATAAACCCTGTTGTCGATAAGCGATAGCAACCTCTCACTTGCAAGGCTGCAGCCTTGTTGGGAATATTATAACGACAAAGTTCCATGAATAGTAACTGTTTCCTTCAATTGTAGAGTCAATATCAATCCCCTTCTATTTATATATAGGAAACATGCTTTCAATCACTACACGGACCCCCCCTAAGCTGGAGGACTTTATCCCGTTGGCTGAATACCAGAGTCACACGCCAGAGAGTTTCCATGATGGCAAACCAATCTTGCACTTTCACGAGACGGGAATGAAGGCGTGGCTATCAACAGATTTGGCTGGAAAACTGCCAATCTTCCCAGTTTCTGAAAAAGATAAAAGACCAGAAGGCAAAGAAGCTGAGGTCTTGGACGAAGCGAAAAAGGAGAAGACAATAGAGCAGCTCGTGGACATCTTTGTCACTAGCGAGTAAGTATAAGAATTACTCCAGACTACCTGGATACAAAAAACTAACCAAAGTATAGGAAACTCACCCTTTTCAATTCCACCGCCGAGGTTGGTATCTCATTGCCATACCCTCTCATCGCCATCCACGCGGCCTCTACCCTCAAATCTCCCACTCACTCTATCAAAACCCTCTGGCTTCAACTCCAACTCTCCGATCCCACATCTGACGAATACGACGATATTGATCTCACGCTAATCCCCGCCGATCCCACTACCGTCCCCACTCTCTACTCTGCAATTTCTGCCTGCTCTGACCTCCACCCGGACCCGGGTGCCGATGATGACGAAGATGAGGATGGGCATTTCCCGGGGATCATTATCGAGGGGAATGCGGGGCATGAAGCGCTGGAGGGGTTTAGCGGAGTGCTAAGAGGAACTGTGGATGGGGCTTTGCCGCCGCCGATGCCGGGGAGCTCGGGATGGATTACGGCAGAGAATGTTGGAGAATACTTTGATGAGAATGGAAACTGGATTGGCGAGAACAAGGATGAAGTCACTGGGGAATTGGGTGAAGGTGCGGGAAGAGTAAGAGGAAGGGAGGAAGTTGAGGAGGAAGAAGAGAAGAGTGGAGAGGAGGCGGCGAAGGAGGATCCCGAGAGTAAGAAGGCGAGGGTTCAGTGATTGGCGGATATAATGGTACGTAGCAAATATTAAATCATGGGTAATAGTAATAAATTCAAAGACTGCTTAACAGACGCATATAGTATTCAGGTTAAACAGCTAGGTAATATTTTGATGCAAGAAAATAATACAAAACAAATTATTGCATCGAGGAAACTTCACAACTTGCCAACACCAGATAAACAATTCAATAATCCACAAGAACAATATCAGAACAAACAATTATATCCACAACTCCGAACTCCGGTAAATCAGCTCCATTCTAAATGAAAACATCCTCTCTACCCTGCTGCGGTTGCACCCGGTCCTTATCCATCTCTTTCAGGATAAACGACGCATCATCATAATAGCTCAACCTATTCTGCATCGACGAATCATCCGAGAGTAAAAGAACATCATCCGTCCTCGCAAATGTAACCGACATCTTTCTCGGCTTCGCTCCCGGTGTCTCCAAGTTCTCATCTGTCCACCCCGAAAGCGACTTTGTCAACATTGGAGGATCCTCCGTTGACGCGAACGTCCCCAGTGAGCTTTTCCGGCTAAACGACAAACTAGCCATTGTCGGGGCGCCCGATATAGAGACTGTTGGGGGGCCCGAGCCTGCGGGGAGAACGTAGGGGGGGTTCAGAATACCCGCGCGCATGTCTTCGCGAGATGCCTTGGAGAGAACTCGGAGCTGTCTGCGGATCTTGGGGAGACGTCTGGGGGTGTTAGGGGCAGCGAGGTGGGCAACTGAGCCTGAAGAGGCCAGGCCTGATGTAGAAAGTCCACTGTGCGTGCGGCGGCGGCCGGCACTGTTGTTCATGAAGACGGGAGGGCGATTATGTGGTCGATGGGGAGAGGCAGCCATCGAGTTTGACGGGTAGCCCTGGGTCAAGGTGAAAGAATCACTCAGCATGGAGTTTATCAAGCCTCTGCCGGCAGTAATGCCCATGCTTGTTGCGCTACCGCTGCGGGAGTGGGAGCGAGGATTAGGGCTGGAGGCTGGGGTTACTGAGTTACGGCGACGCAACTCAGTAATGGTGACATCGAGGGCGGTGAGAGGGGTGAGGTCGAAGGAGGAGGTTGATGTGGACTGCGGAAGGAAGATTCCGGAGGGCCCGGCGCCACGGGACATGGCAAGTTGGAAGGAGGGAGAGGGCGTAATGCGGTTTTCCGAAACGGATATGAGAGAGCCATTGCTGTACGAGTTCGATATTCTACGCGAGCCCAATGACGCAGATGAGGTGCAGCTACGCAGCCCGGAAACAACTACAGTGGGGACGTTAGATGCCGAGGGTATCCCAGTCTTAGGGCCCCGGCGTTTCGGGATATAGAGAGATCCGCGAGAATCTGGAGACGACGATCCGGAGGTCGCGGGAGAACCAACCGAAGGAGATCCATGATCATGGGCACCAAGTGTAGGGCTGCTGCGCATAGGCCGCAGGGCCTTCTGCTTAACCGCGGCAACTGTCTTGCTCTGGGCCTGAGCCTGAAGCCCATTCTGTTGCCGTCGGGCCCTTGCTGCCAACGCCCGGTTCTTGAGAGTCGCTGAATTCACGGTGCGGATTTGGGAACCTTTAATCGGCGTGATCATGCGGGCGTTGTCATTGTTCAGGTTGATGATTCCATGGTACCGGTTTGATCCAGCAGTGAGCGGTGACTTTTTCGGGATCGTGAGGGATGAACGCTTAGCGCCATTACCAGTGGGAAGAGGGAGGACAGGCCTGATAGCAACTCTACTCGGGGAGTTCGGGCGTACCCTTCTCTTCCGGGGTGCAAGCGAGGGTATGGAGTCAGTGGATGTCGACGATAAGAATGGCGGAGCTGTCAAGGTAATCGCCGGTTGTCTGTTCCGAATCGGAGAGCCGGCTGGCGTTTTGTGGACAAGCGGCCCTGAGACTTCGGGTTTCTTGGTGGGGCCTCGAGAAGGCGGTGGGCAAGAGAAAATCTTGCGGCCAGGTATACAGATAGGCTCAGGAACAAGAGATTTAGTAATTGAATGGTGCTTTGAGATCGGGAAGGCACGGAGGGCAGAAATAGAAAAGGGGTCGTCAGAGTCAGAAGGGCGGCTGGGCAGGTCCTCGGCAGAGCCAAGATGGGTTGAGGCAGCAGATAATGCAGTTGGAGACGGTGCAGCTTCGCGTTCGTCGGTAGAGTATAGAGTTGAGAGAGCGGAAGAGCACGAGGCTTCGGATCTGAGGGAAGGCGACTCAGCGACGGGCTGCAGGTGTTCAACTGAGTCGTCATTTGACTCCACGGACTGGCGGTTGAAACTGGAAGATGGTGAGAGAACGGTGCTGTATTCTTGGGAGAACTCTTGGGTCAAGATGCTTTCGTTTTCGTCACCTTCTATCTCTTCAATGATCCCATCATCTTCAGAGTTGTCGGTGTCCATAAAAATTTCGGAGAGTGTTGAGCGTGTCATGTCTTCGGGGGTGAGCATGTGCCATTTGGATACATTGAGAGTACGGGCAAGCTGAGCTTGCTCTGGAGGTCCAGGGATTGCAGTATTAGTGGCAACCGGAGTGCGCAACAGGGAGGACTTGAGGTTGCGCAATTGGGCCATCGTGGGAGAACGCACCATACCGCTTATAACTGATGATGGGGGTGCCTCGCATGATGGTGATGACACTGTATCTGCCTCTCCAGAAAGTTCAGGGGTGCTGGCAACTTGAAGACGTTGGTCGGTACTGCGGAGGATTTGCCGCAGCTCTACGTCCGCAGATGTTATTGGCGAGGAGGCAGGTCTATGGAGCGGAGAAGATGGCTCTGGAATATCTAAATCAGTGGTGGCAGGGAGAGAAGGAGTCCTGGGACCCATAATGGTCTTGATACCGATAGCTGTCGATGAGGTGTCATCGGGGCTATTTGTTCGCAATGTCGGCGCCGAGGCTACTGGGCGAATGTTTGCGTTTTGGCGCTTTCCACTAAACATGGGATACGGTACGTTGCCATTTCCAAGCATGTAAAACTGCTCTCGTTCCTTTTCAAGGGCTTCTTGGGAGAGCCCAAGACCCTGTTCGGCAGCCATGTCCGGGAGGGTGGGAGACCCAATAAGCCAAGTATCAGTCAGAGATCGTCCTTTGCCATGGTCACTGTTGAAATCGGAACGGTGTACTGTTGGTAGTCCGTGGATGGCATCCTCATCCATCCAGTAGGGGTTCTTGCTGGTGAGTCCAGACGATGGCAAATTGGTGAAACGCCGCATGGTGTTTTGCCTCTGAAGGGTATTCCTGCGTGTGAACTGGGTAACGTACGGGCTCTCCTTCGGCCGGAAGAAAGCCATCAAGCGAGAATTTCTCTTTTCCTCTACAATGCTAGTGCGGCTGGAGGGCCCGGTACAGATATCCTCGACATTGTCCAGTGGAGTTAACGTTGTATTCAAGACAGTAATTCTCCGAGAAGTGGACAAGGATTCTCCAGCACATGATGTCCGGGAAGCGGCAAGTGCACGGGACCGGCGTTTTGACAAGATATAGAAGAGTAGTGATAAAGAGGCGGCAATCACAACAGAACCGCCCAAAACTGATGGAACCAGCCATGATATGGAATCATTGAGCGGGGATCGGCGGGAAAGCACGTGATAGGAACCCGGGCCGACTTCATGAGACTGGACGGCGGGCATCTTGCAGACCAGTTTCTAAGCTATGTCGATTAAAAGATATATGACATGAAGAAGGAAAGTAAATATCTTAAAGGAGTGAATATTAAGAGAAAGAAACAAGTGAAGCTGCCGCCACGATAACTATCGCCAATTAAAGAGCCGCTGTTTGGAGGCGGAAAACAACAAGCTACGCAAGAAACAAACAACCGCATAAAAGAGAAACAAAAGGAAAGAAATTTCAGGAACTATCCGTCTTCCTTTGACCCAGATGATGTCTCCCATAAGAACCTCGCGATGTAAGAAACAAATCCAAACATGACCTCTACCTTCTGGGATATGGTTACGACTGGAATGGATATCCAAGACATGCCATGGGCTTTTGCTATTGATAGCCATGAGGTATGGGGCGATTAGTAGAATCGAGTGTCTGTATTGGCCTGTTGCCATGAGCCCATTGAGCCTTGCAGTAACAATTGGATTCAATCTTCGCATGAGATTCTTGTCATTGGCTTGGAGAGGATCACCAAGGGATGACTTACACGCCAGATGTGGTATGTTGTTAAGGGTCGATTGGGGTTATGCTTTACAAGAATGTGTTGGTGGGGTTATGCATTCCAGTATATACAAACTCAAGATATCATTTGGCAACGGGGAAACTAGATATTATCAAGTAGAAACAGCAGAGGTCACTTTTAGGGTAGAGAGATAGGTTGGGCTAAATAAAAAAAATCATGATTCATGGCATCAATTGAAGCAGACAAAGACTACCTGTACTGAGAATATTTGTACAACACTAAACCAATGTCTACTACTACTATGTAAAGAAACAAGAACGAAGAGTACTGAATACTCAAGGAGAAGAATCGAAGTCAACCACCGCCACAAAATCCTATCATACCCTCGCATCACCAAAGAATCGAATAAACAGAACAGAGTTCCATCACATATCAACAAAATATTTGTAGTTCACTAAACCCCAATTAACTACTGAGAATCCCTTCAACCATACCCATACCACATCTGCCTTCCCCTGACATCGTCACATCACCTCCTAGCGCTTGTAGGGAGTAGGCTGCGAGGTCATGGTAACAGTGGTAGTCATCTCAATCCACTCAGTCTCGGTGACAACAGCCTGGTCCCAAAGAACCTTAGTAACCAGGCCATCAGTGCCAGTGACCCACTCAGTCGAGAAGAACTTGCCGGCATCAGGGTCAACAACGGCGCTGGTAGTAGGCGCAGCGGTAGTAGCAGGAGGCGCGATCGTGGGAGCGGCAGCCTCGGTCACGGGAGGAATCACAGAGGTCGACAAAGTCGAAGGCGGGGCAGCGACCTCAGCAGGAACGGAGAGGGCAGCGACGGAAGCCGGGGAGCTGGTGGTAGGGGCAGCGGGAGCGGCGCTACTAGTGGAATCGTGGCCACCGAAGAAACCGACAACAGCAGAGGAGATCTGAGCAGCAACTTCCTTCAGGGGGTCAGTCGAGCCACCCTCGGAAGTGCCGTCAGCATAGGTAATGGGGACGCCACCAGGCAAGGTATCCTGGGGGCCAGACTTGGCAACAAGCGACTGGTCGACACTGTCAAGCTTGCACTGCTGGGCAGTGGTCTTAGGAATCACGTCGAAGACAGGGCAATCGTCAATGCGACCCGACGGGTTAGTGCAAGTGTCAACAGCGGACTGCAGAGTGTTCTTGTCCCAACCAGCAATGAAATCACCGTGGTATCCGAAGCCAGTGGTATCGCCGTTAGCAACAACAAACCGGCCGTTCTTCCCGGCAAATTTGTTGGTCGCGAAGAAAGTCTCGTACATGAGGCCCGGAAGGGGGACGGGGTGAGAGTCGGGGCAGGTACCGGTCAGGACAAGCGATGGGTACGCAACGTGGGACTGGTGGTTAGCCGAATCCAGGTTGGTACCATCCCAGCATGAGGGGAACATCATCTCGATGCGGATGCCATCAGGGCAGTTAGCATCAAGGTAGGACTTCTCAGGAAGGTAGTGGCGGGCAAGGGTGGCCTCGGGGGTGCCACCGTAGTTGAGGCAGTTGATTCCAACGGCGCGCTCAGCGAGATCAGCCTGGCTGGTGATACCATCGGCAGCCCACGAGGACTTATCGGGATCAGCCTTGTGGTAGTCACCGTTGAAGGTACGGCGGGAAGTGTTGCCAGCAAGCATGTGGAAGCCCTCAGGGAACGCCTTAATGTTCTGGTGGTTCAGGAAGTAGTAAGCAAGGAGACCACCCTGCTCGTCGACCTCGATGAACTTTCCGGTGTCGCTATCCTGGAAATAGAGAGAGGGAGTCCAGTAGGCAGACTTGTCTTGAGTGACACGGCAAGAGGTGCATTCACCGTTACGGAGCTCGGAGAAGGAAGAGGTCTTGGAAAATCCGGAGGAACCATAGATGGAGTGCATGTGCATGGCCTTGCCACCGGGGTTGACAATAGGGTCGATCTGGGCAACACCGACACGACCGGGGCACTCCATGCGCCAGAAGGCACTGGCGGTACCCACGATGGGAATAAGAGTAATAAGAGTGTTTTTCATGATGCTATTATAGTTGATAGTAACTACAATCATGAGGAAAGGACTGGTGTTAGCATGGTTGGGTATTTAATGATTTCAAGCGACACGTTGATGATGGTGAAAGGAATGATTAAACGAGGCTGGTGGAATGGAAATATATGTGGACTTGTCGCAGCAAGAGAACATTTGGGGAATGGAGAAATGTAAACCAAGCTGAAAGATCATGATAGCATCTCAATGACTCGGATTCTGAAGGGAGGTAGATATCCCGAAACACATCGAAAATGCAGACCATCGACAGTTACAAATTCCATTGTCGATATCAAACATGGATATATACATTTGCCTCCTGAGAGTCAATGATTGAGTGGGGTGACAAAAGTATACAGGAAGACTATATGGGGAGACATCAAGTTGTCTCATATTGGGAGTCTTCCTGATCTTGGTGTAGTATCTACATCCCGAATGTAGATATGCAGGAACCACTGAAAGTGTACCAAAAAAGGAAACCACCACGTATGGTCGAGAGACTCGAGTTCCTTCCTTATAATCACCAACGTAACAGTATGAAACAGTGCGCAAAAAGGCGGGTTAATAACTTACGGTAACAAGAATGAATAGGTATCAAAAATGTGTGTTAAAGGGTAATAAAAGGAACGAAAAGAAATGGCAATAAAATGAATGTGCGGTTTGTTTACTGTCGAAAGAGAGAGTAGTAAACACCCGAAGATCAGCGAGAATTATATTCAAACACTGCAGTCAAAAGTCAAGAAATAACTCTTGAAGTGAGGATTCTCTGACGGAGCAAGAAGCAACGGGAAGGAGAGGAAAACAAAGAAGAAGAAAAGAGGAGAATAAGAGAAAGAAATGGAAACGAGGATACTGGGACGATCTCGTGGTAATGAATAGTGAAACAGAAACACGCCGTACAGTAAAGTTAATCTCCGTTGAATGGAAGACAGTAAGAACAGCTACAGTGGACAATGAAATGAGGGAGACCCCTAATTCGATTATGCTAGGTGGCCGTGGATCACTTGCCGGTTTCTAATGACTGTCTTGGCTAGGGGCGGGGGGTGCGATGTGTTAGTCAACAGTAGTCAAGGTTAGACGGAGGATGGGTGGGGACTGGCGAATTTAATGGAAGGGTAGACTAGACTGGGGGATGGGATAGAAACTAATGCTAGGCGTTATATAAATATCGTTTGATGCTGTGGGGATGCGTGAAGCCGTGGAGGAAGCGAAAAAGCTGAGGCGGATTTCGGCGAGAGCTAGTGGGGAGTTATAGAGAGGGAAAGAAATAACGAGACATCCACAAGACATGGCCGCTGGGGAGGGAGGGTGGATTCGATGGGGCACAAGGAAGACCGAAGGATACGGTCAAAGTATATCATCATGGAGAGAGTACACAACGATGGTGGCTTGCTAGTGAGATTACTATACACATGGGGGATCCGTCGACCACTTGGTCACCGAGGGTGTATCTCTAGAAAAGCTGAACGATTTCCAATAAGTGATGGCTATCCTTATTTAGTCAATTGCACAAAGGAATTGGAATTAGCGTGGGCCACAAGTGCTATTCCATCCTCCTTCACCATCCTGTAGAACCAGCAGCCTTTAGTTCCTGATTCTAGCGTCGATCGCATTCCAGGAACCAGAGACACACAGATTTATTATGGATTTACTGCTGATTGCCTGCTAGTGTCATGGAGACCTGCAGATGACCAACCAATATGCAGGAGATAAGGTGTAAGGGTTGTTTAGTCTGCTCAGCATAACGACTGATATATTGGCATTATTTAACCAGCAATTAGGGATTCTTAGTGTGAAGGGTGGCTGACAAGGAACGCGGGAAAGGAGAACCCAAAAACTTCAGCTGGGTATATAATGTTGAGATTATCGGGCTTGTGGAAGGGATTGTCAAGCACCTACGATAGACTAGTACAAGTGTAAGCGAGAAGGGACAAATTCGATAGGAGAGTGTCCAGTTATATATATTTTTTCAACAAGATGGGCGAGTAGTGACGGCGGAAAAGAAGCGAACAGACGCAGTCTTTGTACGTGAATCAGTTGAGACGGTAAACGGAATTGGAAACGAAAGAAAGAAAGTCCAAATCGGAAGAGACTGATTGATCGAATGGATAGAGGCTAAGCTCAATAGAGAGAATGGAAATAAGTGAAAGTAAGAAGATAATGAAAGAAAGTGCAACCAGAAATTGCGCGGTCACGATGAATACTCGACGTTTCTTGTCCTTTGTGGTAATAGAGTAAGAAGAGAAAGGGAAGTAGAAAAGACAAAAATGGTAAGTGATGTGAGGAGAAGGGGGTGGCCCAGGGATTATAGGCGAGCGATGGTGATGGTCTTAGTGGTCGGTCTCGTTCGCTGCTTTGGCATAATTCGGGAGACGACGTTTGAGATGGTGGGAGGAGAGGAGACTGCTACGAGCATGGGTATTGACATCGGGAGCTGGATGTGACGGGATGATACAATGAGGGGGTTTGGGGTTTCCAGGAACCAAAAATCAGTATATTTTCTATTTCATTTGAGAAACATGAGGTTTCCTACGAGTTGAATGTTATTGATTAAGGTTTTTTTCCTAATGCCTTTTTTTTTCTCCCGAAGTGTTCGGGATTATTGACAAAATTGACAAGAATATCGATACCATAATCCAAGTGGCAAAAATAGGCACAGCCTACCTACTCCCTTCAGGGTTTTGCAATACCAAGCAAGCCCTTCCCAGTCACTAACACAGGACCCAGCATAAAGCCAAAGCTGGGACTGTCAATTACAGTTGGACGTGGCACTCTGCGCCAAAAGCCTATTGTCAGACTCTCACCCTGACCAGGCCCGAATTTAGACTTTGGAAAGGAGAGAAGATAGCCCCCGTTGCTTCAGTTGATTTGCCGAATGTTTGTTCTATGAGGAGCCTGAAGCCTGTTTCTTATGTTAACACCAAAGAGAGAGATAGGTATAGAAAGTAACGTGATGGGTGGTGATGCAGGGTAGCATTCAGATAACGGTGTAAACTCTAATTTTTATTATTGTCTTTTTTTCTCTCTTTTTTTTCGATATATATATATATTTAAGAACATTGACTGCTTCCATTTGTTCTATTTGTCATTTGATTATGGCAACATGAACTTATTTCTCTCCATGACGATCATGACTTCTCGGTCCCCTAGGGCCCCTGTGCTTTCCAAGTGTCTGTTATGCCAAAACATGGAAGTATAAACGACACTGATGCGACCTTATTCCAGGGACCCTCTCTCCTTCATTCGCTCTCTGACAAAGGGAGCCCATTCATCAAGTGACGTCATGTAGTACCATCGAGTCAAGTCGAGTCCAGTCGAGTCCAGTCGGTCCGCCCGTCACCTGTACTTACAAATTACCATTTTCCTCTGCTTGTCAAAAGAATATAGTTTAATCGTACGATTTTCTTTGTAGCACAACAAGCCAAATGTGACCCATATATTGTCTTTCTACGGAGGTTTTCAGGGCGGCTAGCGTCAGGCCGAACCTCGTGGTTGTTTATGGAAAGAATCCATCGAGGGGTTTAGTGAGTTTTAGTGGCGAGTTTTTTGTTTTTTGGCGTTTAGGACAATGGGAGGATTATATGAGGCCAGGGGAATCTAAATGATGATTGGCTAATGGTAGATAAGAGAATTCGATTAACACTGAGGGTTTTGTGATAGGGTCCAGAACATGGAACCTGGGTATTTGAATGGCTCGAAGTGGTAAGGTGCGATTAGTTATTTGGTTGAGAAGATGTGTCAACTCATCATGCAGTTTCGAATAGACAATTTAGTTTAAAGTATGATATTCCACTATATACTTGATTTGTGCGAAATTACCGCCGGCTTCAATATCAAACATCGATGCCTTTAGTCATTCAGCTCTTTCTAAACTTGAGCCTAAGTGTTTCACCTCACTGTTGGCGTTCCTCTAGCTCCTCTTGTCTCTTCTTTTTTATGTGACATCCTACTTAATCCTAGGCAGATTTCTTTTTTTCTCTCATAATTTTTGCTCTTCGGTGATACCGCCACCCCTAACATCATCATCGATTAACAGTAGGGTTATACAATGACACAGGGTTACGATGATGTATGCATGCGTCGATCACGTGATACAAATTACATTGGGTTTGTTTGAATACAGATCATTACTATGGTCTTGTATACCTGTACTTGAACATATTATCTTTATTATGTTCTTATCATTCGCATATATCAACAATAACACGGCTAAAAACACTCCGTGTTTGTAACGAAGTGCATCGCGAGTCTTGGAGATATCTCAATTTCCCAAATTCCACCTCCATTTCGTATCCATCGTCAACACGCTGGCAAACTTTACCTACTAAATCAAATCAAGAGACCTTTTGTTTCTATGGATCTTCACCGCAGGTTTACACTGCATGAATCAACAAATAGGATTACACTATACGATTTGGGACCTTATGCATGGCTATCGCCACTGACTACGGCGTCTTATAGGGCGCAATACGACCAAAAGCCGCTTGGAAGCCAAGCTTGGGTAAATAGGGGCCATGTGGATGTCCGTTTTCTCTGCATAAATGAGGCTTGAGAGGCGGGTAACCACAAAAGCAGCGGTGGGTATATTTGTTCGTGATGGCTATTGGAATCAATGAGTCTGTAAATCTGCAGGAGTTGGGACATATCTTGGTTTGTGCTTTTCTTTTTGTCTTTTCTTCATCTTAGTTTGGTTCTCACTCCTATCTTTTGTACTCTGCAATGGTTTGTCGTCTCTTTTCTCGTGTCCGTGACATCGCGACGTTTCGGGAGAGGGTGAGCATGGGGCAAAGGACGGTCAGTTAGAGGAGACAGACATTATGAAGGCCTGTGGATGGATGCTAAGAATCGCCTCTATGATTTCTGACGGTTCCTATTCTTGGCTTAAGAGGCCGGACATATGACGTATATTGGAAATAACGGCTCCAAGCTGTCGTCCTGATAAGGTTAATGTCCAATGTTTGATCGACCACTTGACCTTTCAGAATACTGTATCTGTCCCATCCAAACATGCGCACCCAAACAGCTCAATTTGTCGATCCAGGAACCACTAATTAGTTATGACAGCTCAATAGCTACTGCTTCTATACGTGTATACCACACAATCGGTACCAGCTTTTACACCGTCCTCCATTCCTCCCGCCTCTTCAATGTCTTGCACTCAAACTCCTATTCCTTCAAACTGATCGCATTTGCCGTTCCTCCATACATAGTATGTCCCCATCTTTATCGGCACGGCTGACTTCTTACCTGTTAAACTACATAGACACCAAGTATATCCCTGAGCCTCACACCAGGCGGCATTGGTAGCTTGGTGGGTAGGGATCGGACGCCTGTCGCAGGTGAGCCGTGGAACGGGAAGGTGATTATGAGACGGCGGGCAAGACATCATTGTAGTTGGTGGTGGTGGCGGTAGTGGTGGTGGCGTTGCGAGATGCAGCAAAGAGGTGAAAAATGATAAAATTGGCCCGAGGTATTAGAATCAGCTGTGGTTGTGTGACAGTGGAATTAGTGATGTTGGAATGGAGATGAATTGATGATGGATTGATGATGATGGTAAGACTTGATGTAACAGAATGTGGACATGACTCTGGCTGAAGCCGTGTCAGAGATCATATCCATTTAAACGGAATCACAGTCTGTAAAGTCAATATAGCCTACTAATGATAAAAGTACTAACAGTGGAGAATATGAGCGGCGTATAATCCATCCGTTCTTAGTTATGTGACAAATCGTCAGCACTACCTCGCTGCATCGCGCCTACGGAATATAGGCTAAACGGGGCGTAGACAGAGGCGGTAGTGTGTCATTGCAAGGGGCGGGAATGCAATTGGCACACCGGCTCGGTAGAAGGAACCGATAACGGTGGTATTATAAGGGTAAATCGGAGTCCTGAGGCCACCGAGGTGGTATCGGGGCGAAGGAATCGCTCATATAAGAGTGGGGAGCTTATTTGGGAATCGCAAGGACTGTATGACTTGATGTGGGACCGTGAAGGGTGCTTTACTGATTGATGTATGCCGATAGAAGAGAAATCACTGATATGCATTGGATTTAATCGCGGAAGTCAGTTAGGAATACATCGGCAATTGCCCGTGATATCATGACGGTATCAAGTCTAAACGACCAGCCGCACTTATCCAACTCCCTGTCCTCTTATCCATCGTCAAAAGTCCCCAGCAGACGCCACGTGAACTGGGCGAGCTAAGCGGCCCGCCTAAATATAAAATCCTATTCTTGATACGATATAGAAATTATGGCAGCGGTGGTTGTCGGGTTTCCGAGTAGCAGTAGTGGCATAAGCTCGGAGGAATAGCGGATGTTTAGGTTTGGATAGGGATGGAGTCGGGAGAAGCACCGAGTGTGCAGGGGTTCCGGAGGGTTGCTGTGTGAGTTTACCGGCGGGAAACTTGGTTTGAGATTTGATATTAAAGACGGGCGTCACCTACTTCGGGGAGTGGGGTTGAGTTTGAATTTGGAGAAGTGTGATGGTGATTTTTATGTGAGTTGGCTATTTGGTTGATTTATGTAATGCTCTTGATATTTTCAGATATATCTGAGAAGCAGTAACCGGCTTAATTCATAGCGATACATCGCACACATTGACAACACCAAATTACAAGAGATCACGCAGAAACTTTCGATATTTCTCCCGTCATTTCGCTCCATATCTGACATATAGCAACCAGCCTTCGGGCCGTATATTCGTCAAACTCCGCCACTATGTCAGACTGGCAAATAGGAGGTACGTCCTTAACTCCGACAGCCCCACATATTCTTGATCAGATAACGAGAATCGGAGATAAGTAACCGCCTCCCGGACTTCTCGACCAACCCCATCTTCACGACTGTGGTTTCCTGTCGAGCTTCTTTATCAGATCTTTTACTTTTTTGCCCCTCTTCTGCCCTTTTTAAATTGCCAAGAAATTTGTCTAGTACGGAGCTAGGCCTGTGATGCTGACTGGAATTTTTGCTTGTGTTACAAAGCCGATTTTGTATTGCCGTTGACTACGATGCCCTCGCCCGAACGACGGAAAAGAGCTGCGGTGTAAGTGCATTTTTCTTTAATAAAAATACTGTTATTTTTCATATTTTATTCTCAAAAATTTATGGGGTGTTTTCCTTTTTCTTCTTTTTCTTTCAAGGTTTGAGTGGCATTTCAGTTCCAAGGCTATTATCTTATAATAGCACATGCTATATAACTATTATGCCGAGTCTTGGTATGTCTCTAAGCCCGTGGTCTAGTTGGATCTACCCCAGTGGCGGAATTATGCATTTAATGGCCCAGGTAATACGCCTCCGGGTCTTGTCCATAAATCTAACATGTTGCATCAGGGTTTTATAGCGACTCAGTACCACAGATCAAATATAGACCTATCACTAACACACATTATAGATCTTGTGTTCTGTGCCGCCGGCGTAAAATTCGCTGTAATCGTGAACTGCCTTGCAGTAATTGTACCCGTTCGCGAAATGGAGTTTGTGTCTATGACCCATTCCCTGACAAATCACTATCCAAGCCACCACTACCAGCCTCACAAGCCAATGAGGCTTATGCTAAAAGCCTTCCTCAGAGTGCTGCTGCCTCCACTGGGAACATTGCCGTTGCAGACCTTGACCCGCCTGTAATACCCATATCAAGTGCCCCTCCATCGTCAAGTGCACCCACCATTCCAATCTTCAGCCCCGGGACTACCCACTCTGCCATCACAAGATCAGGATTCCCTCTCCTGGACCCTGCCCAGGCCACACGCCTCACAACCCCACCTAGCAAAACATCCCCTTCTCTTAACCCATTCACACCCGCTTCAACTACCCTCTCCGCTAGCGAGGAACTCGCTACTCTCCGTGCTCGCATCGCCCAACTCGAAAATCAAATATCAGATGGCCACACCGGAAATGCTAGCACTCGGTCTTCAGCGTCATCAGTGGCGTCCGTGCCAAGGTCTGGGATGCCACCGGGGATGACGGCAATGTCATCAATAAGTCCTCCGTCGTCAGCTGTTACGGGGAATAGCTTGGGTACACAGATTGAGACAGCGACGTCAAGTTTTGGCGGGACTTTTCATATTCATAGGGAGAGTCATTGGGGGGCGGAGCAGGACCCGGTTACCTGTAATGTTTCGCATAAGACGAGGTTATTTGGACAGAGTCATTGGTTAAATACGGTTATCAGTGCGGTGAGTTTAGGCAGTAAAGGCCGTAATGTATCATAATAACAGGCTTACTAACAGTGGTGTAGATGATGGACACTATGGTTCAAATGGAGCCCATCCTAAGGGATCCCAATTCAAGAGGGTTCATTTTCATAAAGCGCTGCAAACACCTTTCACGTCTCATCAAAGCCGAGAGGTCACCTCCATGGCCGGCCCCACTTACCTACGAGCTTCCTCCCCGAGAACTCTCTGACCAGCTAGTCAACCTATACATCAAGACTATCGAATCTGTCTACCGCATCATCCACATTCCCACCTTTATGAAATCATACGAAAAAGTATGGGATGGCTCACCCCGGGACCCCGGATTTCTCGTGCAACTCAAGCTTGTCCTCGCTCTTGGATCTATATGCTACGATGACATGTTCACCATGAGAATTCAAGCGACAAAATGGCTTTACGAAGCTATGACTTGGCTCTCAGATCCTGATTTCAAATCAAGACTCCATCTCGAGATGGTCCAGTCGAAGATCATGCTCCTTTTTGCTAGAGAGATGATTGGAATTGGCGGCCACATGGTCTGGAACGCTACTGGGGAACTCCAACGGCTCGCTATCATGATGGGCCTCCATCGGGATCCTGTGCACCTGCCCAAGATGTCGCCGTTGGCTACTGAGATGCGCAGGCGCCTTTGGAACACGATCCTTGAGTTGTCTCTCGGGACTTCTTTGGCTTCTGGGGGCCCGCCACTACTCAGTGCCAACGATTTCGATACGGAGCCGCCAGGAAACTTCAACGATGAAGATTTGCTCAGCGAGGACCCAACCCCAAAACCAGAGACACAGTTCACAGACACGTCGGTTGCCATTGCGTTGAGAAAATCCTTTCGAGTACGCCTAGATGTCGTCAAGTTCCTCAATGATCTCGGAGGCTCCCACAGGACGTACCATGAGGCCCTTGCTCTCGATGCAGAATTCCGCCAAGCATACAAAGCTGCCCGGACCCAGCTTAACTCCAATTTACAAGCTGAATCACCCACGGATTCTCGGACACTTGGGTCGTTTGCTAAGAGATGGATGGATGTGCAGTTACAGAGAGTCCTTATGTCGTTGCATGGGCGCTTCTTTGGTCCGGAGGCAGCGACCGCGATCCATGCATATTCGCGGAGGGTTGTCTTGGAAGCTGCGCTGACTATATGGAAATCGGCACATAGTAGTTTTGCAAGGAAACATTACTTTCATTCCGTGGTGGCACCGGCTGAGCCGGAGGTGGGATCGGAGCCGGATTATTTGGATAGGACTATGGCGATTGGCTCGGGGATTCTAAGAAGTTGTTTAACGCAGGCAGCATGTTGTATAGCGACGGAGCTACGGTTGCAGCTACGAGAGGAAGAGGAATCCATGGGGTTAAGCCAAGTCCGTTTCGACCTCCTTGACGTCATGGTTGATGCAAAGCGATGGGCGCTTCGGTGCATCGAGACAGGTGAGAAGAATGTCAAGGGGTATATCGGGATGTCTCTCATGGAACGGCAAATCCGTATCATGATTGAAAAGGTTCCGAAGGAGGAAACTGCGGCCGTATTGGTGAAACAGTTGGAGGCAGACGAGCAGTTGTGCTTGACGATGTTGGAGAATCATTTGAGTACGCTGAGGGAAAATGGTGTAGCACCGGGAAATGCGGTGGATTTTGAGAATATGGGGACTTTTGGGGGACCGGGAGATATGAGTGGCGGGGGATTGAAGGTGGCGGGGGACACGCCGAAGGTGACGATGTGGAGTGGTGAGATGGATGGAGACAAAACGGATATGGGGGACAGCCAGATGCTGGATTGGCAGTCTATGGTAAGTTTACTTGATATCCAAGAGAAAATTGGAATGATTGCTGACTTGCATGTTGATCTCTAGAGTATGAATATGTTTTTGGGGTTTGAGAAGTTGGATCAAGTTGGGTGGATGTTTGAGGATGTTGGTGGACAAGAACTGCTGATGTAGACGTGGTGGCGAAGGAAATTTGCCTGCCGATTCTAGATGCTTGAACCTGGCTGTTGCCGACTGATGATACTCGGAATCTTTGCAAGTGTGTTTATTTTGGGCTATGATGCCTTGTCGGCCGTGTATGATATCGGCAAAATGATACCCTCCTCTCTTATTATATTCTAGTATATATTTATTTTCAAAAAAAAAACAACTCATCTCCACACGACCTAGTAAAAAAAAAATCGGAATATTAATTCTTAATAGGCCGGAAGATTATCACTTCATGCCATAGCACATAATAAGGCTGTTTCAGTGTATCACCGGTGTTTTCCATTTCCATCCCGGGCCTCATCGGCTTAGTCATTATCCGACCGGTCAACCAAGCGGCCCACCATTTCCAAAGCCCCCCGGATATTTACTTCATTATTCTCCGCTATACTAGGATCATCATGTCTACCCAAACCAACCTCATATAATTCTCCGCTGCCACATCCCAGCTCCCATGAAACAAGCCAACTGCGCCATGTGCATCACTCCACTATGGGATGGAGATATTGCACACGGCTTGATGACTTTATTGCTGCACTACCCAGACTCGGGGGGGCTCTGCTTACTTGTTTGTAGATTACTAACGGTGAAGCGTCAGACTGGCCATCCTGCCGTTCGTTGGCGGGTTTGAAATGGTGTGATGTAATCACCTACGTGGATGCCCCTGAGCAGGACAAATTGCAAATCGGGATCCGGAATTGAAACCAGGGTTAACGATCATCGGTTGCGTTACGAGCTGCCAAGTTTGCTGTAATGCCCAGACGTTTGGATGGTTCGGTGGAGAAGATGACTGGGCCGACCGTCGGGGCGGGATGGTATGGTATGGTATGGAATGGCGCCATTCTGGGTAATTAAGATTCCAATGTTCCATCTGGTGATCGGGGTTCGGAAGGGATGGAAGGGCGATCGTTGGTTGAGGAAATGCCACTTTGGGGACCCAGCCAATGGGGAGGACCAGTGGTTCTAGTGACCGGACTGTCGGGTCTAGTGTATTGGGTCATCAGGGTGATACTGATATCTGATATGACATGGCCTCGGTGTTTTTGAAGACTGCCGAGGAGAGGGAGAGTATTGTTGTTCCAGCGGCCACGTGCAGTCCAGAAAGATTGATAGGTTGGATTAGGATTGAGACCTTTTTTTCTTCTTCTCTTTTTTAGAGGGTCGAGGGGAGCATAGGATGGGTTCTCGAGAGGGGTGACGAGGGGCAATCGTTGCAAGCGACAAGGTTCCTGGAGACGGGTCGTCCGTGATAATGTGGGGGGCCACTATCAAGGCAGGGGGCTTGGCCACTGATGGAATATTCTAATGTTCCATTTGGCCCTTGAGGGTCGGTTGAATATGTTCGTTTTGGTGCGTTACTGGGAAGTAGCCGATTAGATTTTCCAGTGTAATACGCTAGGAGATATCATGACGACAACTTTTCAAGAAGAGACTAGCTTGATTTCTAATCTACTAAACCTGATTACTTCAGACATAAATGGATGGACCCGTCGGCCCCCGGTGACATGGATTTAGTTCGGAATGTGGGCTAGGATGACGTCATCGACACGCGGCTGGTAACTCCTTTTGGTGATCGACTCGCATAATTTTTATGTAGTCTCATGAAACAATTACTGCCTCGAGATCATCACGATCACCAAGTTTATTATCAAATAAACACTTGCCAGTCGTTCTTTGCCGCCGGATAATATGAGACTAGTCTGGATAGAGAGTGGCTGGCCGTGTCTAAGCTACTTATAGAAAGTCGACACGAGGACCCCTTGGGGGATACAAGAATAGACATGGATTGGTTCTAGGATGTGGGCCTCAAGTAAGTTCTAGTTTCCGACTTGGTTGTGCTTGAGTTGAAGTTGTCTTGGCTGCATGCCCCCCCGTATCTTGGTAATGATGTAGTCCATACTAGCTCATGTCCCGCGCTGAGGCGCATTGTAGCGTTACATTATCGTATGCCGTGGTGATAGTATAACAAGTATAACAAATATAACAAGCATACTAAGTCATACCATTATACTCCAGACTAGCCTAGCGTGCTGCCGTGGTTTACCGTAAACTCGTAATTGGTGATATTATAAAAGGAGTTGAGGTATATTTGTTAATGGAATCCATGTCCTGTGTCCTCGGCCGACATATATATATATACACATATACATGTTTCTAACCCCGGTCCAATTTCTCAAGGCTTGAGACGTCAGATGAACAAAAGTATGAGGGATAGTGAGTGCCATATTGTTTGAGAAGCCCTATATTTCTCTCTTTCTTTCTCTATCTTTCTTTTTTTCCTTCTTTTTTCCCTGCGTATGTGTGTGTGTGTGTGTGCATGTATGTGTATATGTCATGCCATGTGTATAGCCCATGTCGTCAGTGTGTAGACCAGGAACCTAAAATTGGTCAAGGACTGTTGTTCTCCACGCACCGTGCAGCAACGAGGCGAGAATCCATGTACAAATCTTGAACTAGTCGTGAGCCTATTAGATGACTCTAACTGCATGTATGTGTAATCTAGGGCCAAATGAAATAAGTTGACAAACCCCTAGTGATGGGCAGGCCTCTCTCGGACTCGAACGAGGCCTGAGCTTTGAGGAGCTTCCTTCTAGAACAACCACATGGGAAATCCGCCGACTGGGTCTCGAGGATGATCGCTACTCTATTGATTAATGCGGGCTTTTAATTGTGTCTTGTGGGCTACAGAGCCATCGGACCATCTAAGCCACACGATATCACCGCTGGGAACCTGTACGGCCCGGACCCTTGCGGTCACCTGAAAACCCACAATACCTGGGAGGCATATGCTCAATGACTACACTGGTCTAAATGGATGCCTTGATACCACACTTTCCTACATTTCCACAAGCTATATTTCAGGTAGTATACATACGACATCCTCCCCCATATCTTATCATGCACCCTATATTGCTCACCGTAATATGACGTCACTAACGTCCCCTTACAACTGATATGTCGAGATATCACCATGTTTGCACGTGTAGACCTGCATAAGAACCCCTGCACGGGATCTATCCCCCCCACTTGCATAAACGGATGCATAGAGGCAACGAACGGTGGGATGGTGGACACCCAGAATCGCTGGTGTGCTTTTGGTGCGCCGTGGGTTCTTTCGGGAATTTGCCCAGTGGGAAGCGAACCATGGGGCCGAGGCTTTTAGTGACTGCGATGGATGGGCTATAAAAGGACTGCAGATATAGCTCTCAAGATGCGGGGTATCCGGGAAGTTTGGGACCGAGAGCTACATCGGGTGGTGGTGGCAAGAGTATGACGGAGACAAGGACAGAGACGATGAGGTCAGTTAAGGCGAGAGCAGTGCAAAGGATTTGGAGAAGGAAACTCGGTGGACTCCTTGGGAAAGACGTTGGATAAAATCTTGGGCAGGACCATGTGGAAGGAGACGGGGGTAATATCAAGAACATGATATGGGCTTCCGGCATAAAATGCATCCGGCACGTATCATCCATTGTCTGTGTGGCCCTGTTAGTCTTGTTTCGAGGGATCCAGGACCCTTATGCACCAATTAGGCACACAATAAGAAAAGAAAAAAGAATAGCAGCAAACCCATTGTTGCTCCATCTCGCGCTTCAGGTTTCAATATATCGTGGATAAAAGACGTGCATATTGTTACATCATCTTCCTCCAGCACTATCAAGGCCCCCAATATCCACTCACCTTAGTTCCCTAAACTAGGGTCCCATCTCATGATCACAACCTGAGGTAATCATCCCATCCCTGTATTCATCAATCACAATTCACCATCATATCATGCACATATCACTAGTCATGTGATTTACCTAATTGTCCCACATCCTCACATTTGCAGCCAACGAGCCCACAACAACCGCTGATCTCCGCACGCAAGAACCCAGCGTCGCCCTGGCTATCTGGCCTCGGCTCTAACAACCTTGAGGACTCCTGCGCGCGCGAGCACGCTGGAAGGACGCTGCAGCGGCCGATGAGGTCGATCGTTACTGAAGGTCTCGCTTATACGGCCTTATTGGGTGATATTGAGGCTTTTGGATGGGATGATCGGCTGGGGATCATCAGGGACTTGGATATGGGAGGTCAGCTGTATATGGGGAGTTTGTGGGTAGTTGAGTTTGGTGAGAGGGGATTCGGATTCAGCTGGTGAGTGGGCGAGATAGGCGAAGGGGAAGTTGAGAAGAAGAAATACACATTTGTATTTGGGGAGAGGGGAAGGGCCAAGAGAGAATTTGGAACGGACGGTGGGATGTTGGGCCGAGTTCGGGAGGAGAGGGGAAAGGAGAGGAGACTGTGGGGTTGGGCAGGCCTAGCCTATGTAGTGGTACCGCTATGAGGCCCGGAGGCCAAGGGAGATAAGCCTGTAGCAATTGTGCAACTCGTACTGACGATATAGGCAATGAAGTTGGAACTTGAAGAAAACCTCACTTAATAATATCTGTTAACTCATCAATAAAATACGCACACATTTATCCTTCTCTCCTTCTTCAACACTGATTGGTCCACAAACAAATAAACCTCGCCAACCCCAATCCGGCTACCCTGACTCCTAGCAATAAATCCTCCAAATTAACATCGTCACTTATATTCCTTGTTTTGGTGCATTTTCTTCTACTGCTGCTTGTCTGTCCGAATCCAGCCATTCGTGCTTGCTGTAGCTACTTACTGTTAGACTACAAAAAAAAAAGGCACCCAGGGCACCATACACCTCGTTTAAAGATCCACCCATACTTGGGAACAGGCCTTGAAACCCGTCTCCCGCTGGACTAGGATCTGCTGGAAGTGGACCAAGGACAACCCGCAATGTGAATAGAGGCTCGGAAGGGGTAGACGAGGGGAGTGTTGGAGATGGTGTATATAAGATGGGGCACTGTCCTGTCTTTAGACGGACGGTGGGAGAGGGGTGGGACTGTGATATTGGTATCTGAGTTTTGGGCAGTGACAAGCTTTGTTGCTCTTTTGTCTATTTCTTATTTTGGATTTCTCTTATCTAGCTTGGGACGGCGCTCTGATTCTTGAGGATTTCTTGATATTTATATATTTGGGGATTAGCACCTTTCGTTAAGTTTAGATCAGACATATTTTGACTTTCATCTATCCATTTGATCTCACTCTTATATATTCACACACGTGCACCTGGGCACAGATATTGTATGAGTATAACCCTCATACACACATACATACGTACCCACAGATACACATACCAATATACTTGTATATACATATATCCCTTTGTATATATACTCGATCCCTCCGTCACCACCTTGCCTCACCTTACCTCACCTTGATTCGCCCCACATCATTTTATCTTGCATCACCTTACTTTGCCTCATTTTACCTCACTCTACCTCACCACCCGCCAAAATGTGTGACTTCACCAAAAACTACTACGTCTACACATCCTGCGTCGACCCTGGCACCCACTTCTTTGGCACCTCTGTTGATGGCAGCCGAACCCATTCGTGTCCCCGGGGTCCTCACGAACGATATATCGTCATGCCCGGTCACTGCCCATTGTGTTCCGGCTCCGGCTAAGCCGGGGTTGGCTGTGTGGTTATGATTGTTATGATGGCATTCTTTGTACTATATTTATCTCTTTTTTTTTCTTCTTCTTCATTTTCACCTATCTTTTTTTTTTTTTATTAATCCCGTCTTTTCTTGTCAATGGGAGCGTGGACTGGTGTTTCGCTTTTGCTAGTCATTGGCTTTGTTTTTCTTGTGTTTTCTTGGGGGGTGGGACGGTGACATTCTTGCTGGTTTGGTTCCCCTCATTCATCTCGTTTTGCTTTACGTTGGGTTTCTCTCTTGTTTTACAATTTCGGCGTCGGCAGATCCAAAAGCCTGGTTTATTTCATATTTTATTTTTGTCGTTATTTATCTCTTGGTTTGAGGACGGAGCTAGTTATGTTATCTGGGTGTCATTTATTATCTCGTTGTTTGTTGTCTCGCTATGCTATAATTCATTGCGTTTTCGTTGGGATTTAATATTGCATTTAGTTGAATTTGTGATAGTGTGTTTTATGCATGATCTTTTCCTGAGATAGCGTAATATTGTTTAATCCTTTTCAGCATGCTGAAACAAGAGAACGTGGCCATTGCATGTATAGGTAATGTTTGGTTTGGCCCTATCCGCAACATAAACATAATCTTTAATTTATGCCATCTCGCTAACATCCCATCTGTATGCCATTAACATATTGCCCGCACTAAACTCTTATTATATTCAAGTCACAATCACAAGTCCTTGGCGCTGTTATGAGCGTCACATTCCAACTCTTGCTGCCCGTGACATACATAAAAGCCCAGACGCCAAGCACCCCAAAAGAACACAGCAATAATAAAAATAAAATATCATAAATGCAAAGGCTCCTCCCCCTCAACACTGGGCCCCAAAAGTTGACAAAGTCTCCCGGACGGCTGGGCAGGTCGCCTGCCACGAGGCGTGACGGGTGGTGGCCGTCTGTGACGTGATATAATACGTGATGTGATGAACAGCAGATGGAGGTCCAAGCCACTATCTAGCAAACATGTGAATATATGTACATGTGTATATGTATGTGTATGTGTATGTATATTGTATGTGTGGGGAGTGGAGATAGTGGGCAGATTAGATTGAAAAGAAAATGACAGTCGGGTGCAAGTGGAGTTGGGGATATCAGGGTGGCACGAAGCTTTGATTGTGGGCAAATTTGTGGCGTTGTGTGTGTGTGTGTGTGTGTGTGTGTGTGTGTGTGTGTGTGTGTGTGTGTGGTTATGTGTGTGTGTGTGTGTGTGGATAGACGGAGGTACAGGTACAAGAGAATGGGTTCGTGATATTGGACAAGGTGGAGAGACCTAGGGCAGGAGGACAGCCGAGCCGTAGGGATTATACGAGGGTGTGAGTATGATCGAGGATAGCATGTTGAGCAGATGATTATTCTTGTGTGTAAGACTTACCTCTCATCTCCTCTTGGGACATTATCTTCAATGCATAATGACAAGTTTGAATACAGCAAAATTGCCTAAATACATACATATCTTGTGTCGTGCTCATATCCCCAGTCTTACTAGCCGATAAAATCCCACACGTTACCTTCGACAACGCATAATCGAAGCCCCGTCACTAATCCCCCCGAAGCCAGCCACAGAGCCCGTCATGAAAAGTCGAACCACAGCGAGATTGAGCCCCTCCCCAAATGTCACATTGATCACCCTACCGCCGTCCCTCTTACAACCACAACCCCACCAGGAGACAATAGGTCTTGGCCCTTCTAGCGTGACGTGACACTATCTTACACTCGCGAGCAGCGAAGCGTGCAACTTATTGTGGCATCCACAGGCCATTGGCGGGGGGCGATGGGACAGTCGAGAGTCGTGATGATGGCACCGAGAGGTTTTGGGCAGCGCCAATGATTGTGGGTTTATCTACAGGCGAGTGGCAGGGTTACGAATAAGATCACTGCCTGTTATCACCAGAACATTTCCCCTTGACTTAGCCCCGCCCACTATCACTAGTCTTCTCGACTAAAGTAGCGACGCTCTCCCGGGCTCAGTGTGCTTTTGACACGGCAACTAGTCGAACACAGCTGCCCATATGCGTGCATTTCCTTTGTGACAATTTCGGCCATCCAGGGTATACATCTCTAACGGGAGGCTCGAGCGATCAATGATTCTCGTCTCCTGTTCTCTTTACAGCAGGCTGGCTTGCCTGTACGTAGTCACGCAGCAAGACTACCCGCAGGGCCCTCGGCGTTACCACCATCCCAAAGATGAGTCTCGGCCTCACAGATTATTATGCCTTTTTTTTCTTTTCTTTTTCTTCTCATTATCTACATCATGATGTAAGATTATGCCACGCTAATGCGCAAAACCTGCAACTTTTGTACTGCAGATACTGAACCAAAGGGGGACAGGGTTATTGGGAGCCGGGGCCCTGTGGACGGACAACGGGACGGCGAGGGACATGATATGGGTGGAGTGACCCGGGGTGTGTTCGGGACGCGGTGGCGGTGGCGTGTGGCACGGAGTATGGGCTGGTGCAGACGCTTAGACGGCAAAAGCGATTATTGGTGGGATATTGGTTACAGAAAATGGATATATGGGTTTAGAGCAACCGTGAGATTATTGACATTTGAGTTGTTATTTATGTCTGAGGAGATTCACACTCATGCGAATTAGTGGTGACTGGTCAGGTAAATGACAGGTCAGGTAAGCGCATATTATCTGCTCATCAAACAATAAAATAATAAATGAATATCTTATGGCCAAGTGCGTTTGCAGTTAATTACTGAAAATTTATTCGTCTTACATAATACAAATCTCCTATTCCCACTTCCAAACTCATCCGCTAAACCCATCCTCACGAACGGCACCTGTCAGACTCTTTGTGACACTCCTATCTCGACCAGGGACTCACTCGCAATCCCATCCTGCTCCATCACACGAACCCATGTATCGAAACCCTCTCGTCTCAGTAAGCACAGCCATCACTTGACGTTCCAGGATTCCACTCAAGCAAGCACCGCCTCTCTCCTCTCTCCCAAGAACTCGCTCTGACTCGCCGCCCACTCACCTCTGACCCCCAACCTAACCTGTTGGTTTCCCTTCACAATAATACCCGCATCCTCACCCGTCTCCGCGTCAGATACCACGCCATTGTCCCCATTGCATAAATCTCACAACCCACATGACTCTGCCAAATAGCTCACACTATCACATCGAGAGGCACTCAGGCGTTCCGTTGCGGGTTCTTGGCGGCCAAATGGGGAGCTTTAGGGAACTGATAGATCGGATCTAACTAAAGGGCCTAAACGTCGGGTGATGTACATTGCGAGGAAATCCTACATCGATATGTGGGATGGATGCTTGTGCTGACTTGGCTAATGTATAGAAAGTGTGCAATCTATGTAACAATCCGCATGCTTTCTTACTAATAACGACATTTATCTTTTGCTCGCTATTCGCAATCCCATGTTCCATCACCATTAACACCCCTAGGATCGACAGTGCATACCAATGCCTGCCGTTAATGCGATGAAATATATCCCGTCCCCGACCTACATCGGCCTTCGCTCTATCAAAACCCCGTCGCAGTTTGCTTTCCCAGTATGTTTCCCAGCATGTTACATACGCTATGAATCATTCACCACTATCACAATCATTACCACCATCACTGCCATCACCTATACTACTATTACCTCTGCCTCTCCACATCCCTCCTCTTATCCGTTCAAAATCCAGCTCGACTCCTCCGAGCTATAGCAGAAAAACAAAAACCTGGAATGTGGGAGGAACCCCACTTGCGCCTTGTACGGGTGGGACTTCAAGGAAGCCTACCATCCTGTCAGCTCAACTCCTGTGCACAGGTAATGGATGAGTATAAAAAGAACCCAGGGATATCATAAAAGTTTGTGGAAAAAGCAAGCTCGCCTGTAAATACAGCATTTAGCCTTTTCGGTTGAGAGCCCCAAAAAGGCACCTAGTCTGTGCAAAATAAAGTTATATCCCTCTACAGAATACAATCGCCAGTTTGCTGGTCTAGATCTCAACGGCTAGCAAGCTAGATCAGGCATCCACCATTAATTATGTTTCGTTTATCCGGCAACGTCTAACAGGCTCTTCTCTCTCCTTGTGTTCTATACTTTCCCACGATTCTCGTCACGTACCCTCAAGGGATGTGCATTTATCCGCTTAAGCTTCTCTTCATAACCAATTTTCTTTTTGAAACGGGCAAGTTTTCTCTCTTTTGGCATCTCCTACCGGGCTGAGAAAAAGAAATACGGATAAGGGGAAATCCCGCCAAACCCTATCGTGAAACTCAATCTGAAAAAAAAAGGTCATTGAGCTCAGCTCGAGATCTACTACACGGTATCTTCACTACCGTGCATAAAGCAACATTTGGCGGATCGTCCCGCGCGGCATATATATACCGTTAGAGATATTTATGTTTTGAGAGGAATAAAGACGGATATAACTATGTAGATTCACTATTTCCATACTCATTATTGCTATCACGATTAATATATGCCGTCATTACAAGCCGAGGTCCATATCTTCATCCATTCATATCTACCGGCCTAATGCCATCAGATAAATCCAAAAGCTACACAGAGTACCCCTTCTTCACTAGCTCCACCAGATCATTATCATCGGCATCTGGCACTTCTTCGTCAATCTCCGGTAGCAACCTCGTAATCTCATTGTCCTCTTCATCCTTCATCTCCGGCCACATCTGTCCCCCAAAACCCGTCTCCCCTTCCATTGTAGCCACCTTATCCTCCTCCGTTTCCTTCTTCTCATCCCCATTAACATCCAAATCTGGCAAATCATCATATCTATACCCTGCCGCCCTCGTTGCCGTCTGTGCATGATAGTAGCGCTTCCCAGAGTACTCCTCACCCAAACGGTCCGCTACATCGTTCGCTTCGTTCAGACTGACCAGACGTCTCGGCAACGGTCCGCCCACCGCTTGAACAGCGGCTTCAAGGATCTTGACGGTGACGAATATATTGGTGAAAATGTTGGAAGGTGCCCATTTCCGGTCACCCAATGGAGGATCCACAGTGAAGTCATTGATGGAGTCGAGTTTCATGGGGACGGATCCACGCATGCTGTTAATGATCCACTGGGGAGTGTTAGGTTTCTCTAAGCGCTGCAGGCGCAATTTGTCGGTAGCGAGCTCCAGGGGAGTCAATCCCACGGCATTTTCCCGGAACATGAGATCTGGCACTCGCCGGACTAGATGACGGATGGTCTTGAATTGCGATTTCGACACCAGGTAATGAAGAATTGTGTTCCCGGTGGCATCGAGAACACCAAAGTCACCATGGTTTGCCCACTCAAGAAGTACGTCAATGATCTTGTACATCCTCCCGGTTGTCCAATCCCGAGAGGAATCTTCCAAAGTCGTGATGCACCCATGAAGAGGTGTGACACCCCCAGACTTCAGGTAGCTCCTCTGCTTGAAAAGATCCTTGATAACAGAGGCATCGAAAGACTGTAATAGGACCTGAAGTTGAGCTGGCGATGGCATCCGACGGAACATGACATGGAGTGCGTTCTCGCCATTGCTGTTCTTGGCATATTGATTGGCGCCAGCCTTGATGAGCATCTGGACGATTTCGAATTTTCCAAACTCAAGAGCGAGAAGAAGAGGAGTATTTCCTTTACAGGTTTGGAGCTCAAGAGTGTTAGGGTAGTTTGTGAGCAGGTAGTTGATAATACCAAGGTGCTGAGGCTTGAACGAAGACGACATGATGGCACAGTGGACGGCGTAGTCAGCTAGTGAGTATGTGTTAGTTAGGTTCTTGTCCCAATTAGGTAATATTCTTAACTTACCTTGCTTATTGAGCCACTTATCAATAGCCTTCTCAAACAATCCGGGCTTCTCCAACAACAGGCTAAAGCTAGCATGGTTTTTGGCATACGCCGACCTGCTAAATTCCAGATACAAATTCCGAGGCTCATCCGTCAGGAACCACTTCAATGACTCAAAGTTACCCTTCTCGGCGGCAATCAGCACCGGGCTAGTCATGATACCAGCATTACGCGTGACTGAAGCTCTCCCGTGGTTCGCCCATTCTTTACGCTTCTTACCGTAGACCGTCAATCCAAGATAGGCCGTCGGGTTCTTTACAGATTCGGAAATTAGAACCTTGGCAAGGTGGTCAACGGGCATACCAGCGCCGGTCTTGGAAATGACAATGCGCAAAAGAGAGATCTTAGCTTGAGCAATAGCATCCTTGAAAGTATCGGGGTTGACCATCTCCTCAATGTCAAGGGTAGGCTTAAACTTGAAAATCAAGTCAAAAAAGGCGTTGAATGTTGCGGTGGAAACACCTTCTAGTGGCGTGTCCCGATTCGTCGTGATTGCCATGGTACCGTCGCGGCGCGGCTTGATCATAGTGAGCGCATATTTAATAATCTCTGTAGCAGACTTCTCGGGTTTGAACTCGGCAACCTCGCCGACATCCTGGATCTCGGGAAGTCCTCCTGGAGCAGCTTGGTTAACAAACTGGATGACGCTACCACCATCTTCAGAATCATAATCATCAGAGCACTCGCAGTCGGAATCATGCTCTTCAGAATTTGCAATGCGGACTTGGCGGATATGCTTGTTCCCAACAACCTTTGAAACAGCATTGTCGATAGATCCCAGGATCCTGAGAGCGAGATCAAGGTGTCCACGGAGGAAGGCCACCATGAATGGAGTGTTAAAGCATTCATCACGAACACCAAGGAACAGAGGCGGAAATTGGCCTTCGGGGCCCCAGCGGCCGGATGTGTAAGACTCGACTGTGGCAATATCACCTTCCCAGCAGGCTTGAAACCTAGAATAAAGTTAGTACCTTTTCCGTAGTATCAAGTGATAAAATCTCAAACTTACAACGCCGCGTAACCATCAATCTGCTCCTGGATCAATGGGCCACCATCCTTCACGACCAACTCCAAAGAAAGCTTCGGCGCCTTCCAAGGAGTCCATCTGTTATATCTGTGATCCACTTGCTTCTCCATGTCCGGGAACAGCTCAGACAGGGTCTTAGCCCCTCTATCAACGAGCATAGCATCAATCTCTCTCAACTTGCTCAATGTCTCTTCAAAGAACTCGAACCACATCTCTTTACGATCCTTAGACTTTTCGGCCTTCTTAGCTACACGTTCCTCGTGAGCCTTCATCTTTTTGGCAACTTCCTTCTCTTCCTTTCTGACGATGCATTGAAGGTACCAGTGGCGGTAAGTACCGGGAGTAGTGGCAGAAAGGGCATCGTAGTACTTCTGCTCAACGGGCTCTGGCACATCCACTTCCTGCTCAAAATTCGCTTTATTGTTTTCGAACTTCTCAATCAGATTCCGGACAATGCTCAACGGGAGATCATTCTCATGCCACTTGACATCAAGATTCTCCAGCATGGCACCAGTAGCAAGACCATTGACAGGTGCGCCAGACTCAATGAGTTTCTTAGCAATATCCAATGTCAGAGTATCAGTCAAAGCAAAGTTGAGAGGAAGAACACTTTGATCACGGAAATCATTATCAGATAGCTCGCGGTTTTGATACCTGCTCTTGATCTTGGGGTGTGCCATGCATGCCCTGCGGAATTGAGCCTTGTTCATCTCAAGTTCTGCACCGGACTCAACGAGCAAAGTCACAAGCTCAAGATCGTTACGCTGGATTGCGGAGCAAAGGGGGGTATAAGCCTCCAGTCTCCACCACTCGCAGTAAATCCAGATATGATTCAGAGCGGCCTTAGTCCCAGCAGAGTCAAGTTTCATAATCTCCTTGATAACATCAATCGGGGCTGTCATCATGGCCCGTTGAAAAACAGTGCCGCCAATCACGTCGGCATGAGAAACAGAAGCGCCAAGCTCTAAAAGGAGAGCGGCCATAGATTTGGCATTCGTCTCAGGGAGTCTCAGGGCCAGGACCATAGTCAACAAAGCAGCATCAATCTCACGGTTATCTGGGTTGTAGAACTTGATGGGGAGAATAGAGCTAGCACCATATTCGACCAGAGCCCTAACGACATCTTCATGGCCCTCGACGATAGCCAGATGAATCGGGGCAGAAGGAATATCCCAAGCGAGAGTATCACCCTGGTAGTAATCAGGTTGATCCTCAGGACCATCAAGATCGCCATCTTGCTCAGCAGAGTCCGTCTGATTCTTTTCAAGTTTAACAAAGGAGCCCGAGGCGATCGACATGACTTCCGATTCCTCAGCATCAATCATAGACATATCGTCATCTGAGCATTCACTCTTGACATGATCCATGTCGACATCGTTATCACCAGTCTCAGATTTGATCTCATCTTCCTGCTGCTTTATAGATATCTTCCGCTTGGCCATTTGCTTCTCTTGATCAGCATCTTCGTTCTCAAGACTCTTATCCAACAGCATCCGGCAGATATTAGCCTGGCCTGTCTCTGCAGCCATGTGCAACGGAGTCCGACCGTCTGCAACTCTCGCCGTGATACGAGCACCAGCATCGACTAAGACCTTGGCAATATCGTAAGAGTGACTGGTGATCGCTAAATGAAGAGGCGACCGCCCAGTGTAATCTCTCTGGTTGGGATCGGCACCTTCTTGAGCCAGCCAATTTATGACATCCTGAAGATCGTGTGCTACAATCGACTGGCAAAGTCGAGCTGTGTTACCGACGTACGCCATGTCAGTCCAGTCCTCATCCGTGAGGGGGTTAAACGAGCCGATTTGCTGGCGGCCTGGATCATCGATGAGGAAGCTAATGGGGCCCTTGATGTAGATTTCAGATTCTTTCTTGTCAGCTTCCAGCTCATCAGAAGTAGTAGGAACGGGGCAAAAGCCACAGCAGTCATGAATGACATCTTTGACGCGACCGAAGAAAGCCGGGTGACGATGAAGATATACTTGACGGTTATCGGGCTGGTTCCATTCGGCGTTGAGAAGGAGATCACGGGAGTAGCAAAGCTTTTCAATCTTCTTGGCATTGAATCTGATGAATTGTTAGAGAAGCGAATATTCTAACTAATCACAGGGTGAACTTACCTGGGACCATAGGGCACAGTGAAGGTGTGGTAATTGGACACATCGGTCTCATCAATCCAGTCGGCAACTTCGTCCTCGAAGTTATCTTTGATGTTCTTGCTTCTTCCATTGAACTGAAAGCCTTCCTTTTCAGGACGGCCTCTCTCCTCACGTCGTTGTCTCATATACTTCGATCTATCCGAAGTTGTAGGCAATTTCTCAAGAACCAACAGACGGGCCAAACCCAAGGTTCTCTTGAAACTTCTTTCAAAGATTGTGGGGTCAACGCGACTCCGATCAAGATCTTTCCAGTATATCTCAAAGTTGCGATGCGAGTATTTGGACAGGCGATTCTCGTAGGAAGGGCTGCGGCGAGACAAATCAACGGTGTTGACCTGAGTGATGAAACTTCCCAGGGCGCGAGGAGTTACCCAAACCTGTTCACCGTCATAGGCGCCTCCAGCAGCGTCGATATCGAACCCGGTTAGGATTTCACTAACATTCTTGTAGACACGGAGAACAATCTTCCTAAGTGTTAGAACCATAACTTGGAAGTATACACCACTGATGTTTACGTACCTGGATGTGACGAGTGGGATACTCGGAAGCTAAAGTGATGGCATATTTGGTTCTGACAACAGTAACCTCAGTCAAGATGGCATCCTTAACGGCCTGTTCAATCTGCTCAATTTTGGCCAGAGCCTGCTCGTGTGTCAACCCGTACAAAAACAAGTCGACGTCCGAAGCGGGGCAAAACTTCTCGTGATAGTATTCTCTGAGCTTTTTCTTTGACACCTTGAACTCATCAGGTACCGGCAATAGACAATTCACAACCGATGAACCCGCTGCCACCACATTCGACCAATCCAGATCAGCCAAACTCAACTCGGAGAAGACACCAAAGTTTTTCTTGAACTCTTTAATATCTGCCACTGTCGCTGGCGCACCGGTCTGTCTTCTGAGGTCGTCTGGCAATGTCATGATATACCGGGACTTCTCCTCCGGCGTCTCCGACTCAAGGTCACGGGCACGCGCCGTGCATAGCTTCGTATCAGAGGTGAAGAGGGGGATAACGTTGATATAGGGATCATTGAGGATAGGGTTTTGGCGGTCTTGAGCAAAGACGGAACGAAGGGTAGCTTCGTAGTCGCGGTAGGGGGCTAGGATAGTGGAAATCGGAGCTTCGGGGTGGGAGTGAATGTGCTTGATAAGCTCGTCCTGGGGGACCGGGAGAGGCGGAAGGGTAAATGCGGCGGAAGCCATAGTGGGGGCTATGATGGTGGTGATTTATTGTTTTTGGTATAATGATATGATACAATACAGAATAAATACTTAGAAAAGAAATGGCATGAATTGTTATACTCAAATGAAGGTCGTTATGGTGATCATGTACCCAAAGCCTCCCTTATTTTCTGGATTTCCATCAGATATATACCTTTCTCTTCACATTACCATCTCCATTATCACAATCTAATCAAAATCCCAACACAAGGCAAAAATGCACTTCTACCGCCTATGCCTACCAGCGTTTAGGCATCACGAAGCCCAGCTGTTGTGCAAAGTGGAGTTCATGAAACCTCCATCTCCATCCAACTACTGCAAACCCAGTCCTTTTCAGGGGTTTGTTTATATTCTGGGCAATTTTGGGCCATGCTTAATATTCCTTGGCAGCCTATGGTGCCTAGAGGAAGAAATATGGTGCAGGCGCCCGGCTTGTGTGGGGTAAACTTGTGGCACAAGTGACGTTGGGGTTTGTGTTGGGTGCGATGGTGCGAGGTAACATGTCGCGAGGTGCAGAATTCGGAGGCGATGGTGATGATCACGCATAAGGCCTGCGTCTTTTGTCTGGCCAAGAGCCGTGATATCGAGTGGAGTTAGACAAAATCAGAATGGGTTATCCACTAGGATGATGATCAACAAAGGACGAACCTATTATGGGAAGTAACTGATACTTGAGAGCACAGGCTGGCAAAAATGAATATGGCTACCTCTTATGGTTTGCCACTGGTCTAAAATCAAGATATTTTTGCTAATGTTAGATTAGAGAAATTGATATTTTCTTGCTTCAAATTTACCGTATTATATAAGCACATGCCATAAGGAAAGAATCTACGATCACCAGTGCCTAAAGACACTTGTAGTAGTAATTGCTGTAGGGAATAGTAGAGATATTGAGTATATCTGGATTTTGGGAGAGTAATTTCGATATTTTCATTTTTTGACAACAAATCCCCTCTAGACTTGATCTGCTTTATTGTTTTATATCTAGACTACGGTCAATATGTTGGATTTTAGCATAGTTAATGCTATGTGAGTGAGATCGCATATTATAGGGTTTGGGGGTATGGATATTCGTGGACTCTATCCAGCATAAGATGATGAATTCAAAGCGTGGA